>PVKP010023564.1:0-36134 GCA_004027715.1 Plecturocebus donacophilus
TGAATGGCAGTTTGTTCTTGATTTGGCTCTCTTTAAGTCTGTTATTGGTGTATAGGAATGCTTGTGATTTTTGCACATTGATTTTGTATCTCACAGATGTCTTCTTCTGTAAAGTGTCTGTTCATATCTTTTGCCCACTTTTGAATGGGTTTGTTTGTTTGTTATAAATCTGTTTTAGTTCTTTGTAGATTCTGGATATTAGCCCTTTGTCAGATGGATAGATTGCAAAACTTGTTTCCCATTCTGTTGTTTGCCAGTTCACTCTAATGATTGTTTCCTTTGCTGTACAGAAGCTCTGGAGTTTAATTAGAACCCATTTGTCTATTTTGGCTTTTGTTGCTATTGCTTTTGGTGTTTTAGCTATGAAGTCCTTGCCTATGCTGATGTCCTGAATGGTTTTGCCTAGGTTTTCGTCTAGGACTTTTATACTGTTAGGTCTTATGGTTATATCTTTAATCCACCTGGAGTTAATTTTAGTGTAAGGTGTCAGAAAGGGGTCCAATTTCTGCTTTCTGCACATGGCTAGCCAGTTTTCCAACACCATTTATTAAACAGGTAATCCTTTCCCCATTGCTTTTCTCAGGTTTATCAAAGATCAGATGATTGTAGATGTATGGCGTTGCTTCTGAGGCCTCTCTTCTGTTCTGTTAGTCTATGTCTCTGTTTTGGTACCAGTATCATGCTGTTTTGATTACTGTGGCCTTGTAGTATAGTTTGAAGTTAGCCAGCATGATGCCTTCAGCTTTGTTCTTTTTGCTTAGGATTGTTTTGGTTATGCAGACCCTCTTTTGGTTCCATATGAAGTCTGAAGTGGTTTTTTCCAGTTCTATGAAGAAGGTCATTGGTAGCTTGATGGGGATAATGTTGAATCAAAAATTACTTTGGGCAGTATGGCCATTTTCAAGATGTGGATTCTTCCCAACCATGAGTATGGAATGTTTTTCTATCTGTTTGTGTCCTCTCATTTCCTTGAGCAGTGTTTGCAGTTCTCCTTGAAGGGGTCCTTTACATCCTTTGTTAATTGTATTCCTAGGTATTTTATTCTCTTTGTAGCAATTGTGAATGGGAATTCACTTTTGATTTCGCTCTCTGTTTGTCTGTTATTGGTGTATAGAAATGCTTGTGATTTCTGCACATTGATTTTGTATCCTGAGACTTTGCTGAAGTTGCTTACCAGTTTCAGGAGAGTTTGAGCTGAGACAATGGGATCTTCTAAATATACAATCATGTCATCTGCAAATAAAGACAATTTGGCTTCCTCTTTTCCTAACTGAATACACTTCATTTCTTTTTCTTGCCTATTGCTCTGGCTAGGACTTTCAAGATTATATTGAATAGGAGTGGTGAGAGAGGGCATCCTTGTCTAGTGCCAGATTTCAAAGGAAATGCTTCCAGTTTTTGCCCATTCAGTATGATATTGGCTGTGGGTTTGTTGTAAATAGCTTTTATTATTTTGTTATACATAACATTGATACCTAGTTTATTGAGAGCTTTTAGCATAAAAGGATGTTGAATTTTGTTGATGGCCTTCTCTGCATCTATTGAGATAATCATGTGGTTTTTGTCTTTGGGTCTGTTTATGTGATGGATTACATTTATAGACTTGCATATGTTGAACCAGCCTTGCATCCCCGGGATGAAGCCTACTTGATCATGATGAATAAGCTTTTTGATTTTCTGTTGCTTTCTGTGCCAGTATTTTATTGAACATTTTTGCGTTGATGTTCAGCATTGATATTGGCCTGAAGATTTCTTTTTTAGTTGCATCTTTGCCCAGTTTTGGGTATTAGGATGATGTTGGTATCATCAAATGAGTTGGGGAGGATTCTCTCTTTTTGTATTGTTTGGAATAGTTTCAGAAGGAATGATACCAGCTACTCTTGGTACGTCTGGTAGAATTCAGCTGTAAACTCACCTGGACCTGGGCTTTTTTTAGTTGGTAGGCTATTAATTGCTGCCTCAATGTTATTGGTCTACTCAGGTATTCAACTTCTTCCTGGTTTAGTCTTCAGATAGTGCAAGTGTCCAGGAATTTATCCATTTCTTCCAGATTTACTGATTTGTGTGCATAGAGTTGTTTGTAATTATCTCTGATAGTAGTTTGTATTTCTCTGGAGTCAGTGGTGATGTCCCCTTTATAGTTTTTTATTGCATCTATTTGATTATTCTCTCTTTTCTTTTTTATTAGTCTGGCTAGCAGTCTATTTTGTTGAACTTTTCAAATATTCAACATCCTTAAAGAAAAGAACTTTCAACCCAGAATTTCATATCCAGCCAAACTAAGCTTCATAAGTGATGGAGAAATGAAATCCTTTATGGACAATCAACTGCTGAGAGATTTTGTCACTACCAGACCTGCCCTACAAGAGCTCCTGAAGGAAGCACTAAACACAGAGAGGAAAAACCAGTATCAATCACTGCAAAAAGAACCAAATGGTAAAGACCAATGACACAATGAAGAAATTTCACCAACCAAAGGGCAAAGCAACCAACCAGTAATAAAATGGCAGGATCAAATTCACACATAACAATATTAACATTAAATGTAAATGGACTAAATGCCCCCAATCAAAAGACACAGACTGGCAAATTGGATAAAAGCCAAGAACTATTGGTGAGCTGTATTCAGGAGACACATCTCACATGCAAAGACACACATAGACTCAAAATAAAGGGATGGAAGAAGATTTACCAAGCAAATGGAGAGCAAAAAAAAAGCAGGAATGGCAATCCTAGTCTCTGAAGAAATGGACTTTAAACCAACAAAAATCAAAAGAGACAAAGAAGGGCATTACATAATGGTAAAAGGATCAATACAACAAGAAGAGCTAACTATTCTAAATATATATGTACCCAATACAGAAGCAACCAGATACATAAAGCAAGTCCTCAACAACTTACAAAGAGACTTAGACTCTAACACAATAATAATGGGAGACTTTAACACTCTGCTGTCAATATTAGACAGATCAATGAGACAGAAAACCAACAAGGAAATTCAGCACTTGAATGCAGATCTGGACCAAGCAAACTTAATAGACATTTACATAACTCTTAATCCCAAACCCACAGAATATACATTCTTCTCAGCACCACATCACACTTACTCTAAAATCGACCACATAATTGTAAGTAATCACTCTTCAGCAAATGCAAAGGAAAAGAAATCATAACAAACAGTCTCTCAGACCACAGTGCAATCAAATTAGAACTCCAAATAAAGAAACTAACTTAAAACCACACAACTTCATGGAAAATGAACAACTGGCTTCTGAACATAGACTGGATACACAATGAAATGAAGGCAGAAATAAAGACGTTCTTCAAAACCAACAAGAACAAAGACACAACATACCAGAATCTCTGGGACACAATTAAAGCAGTGTCTAGAGGAAATTCATAGCAATAAATGCCCACATGAGGAGCAAGGAAAGGTCTAAAATCGACACCCTAACATCAAAATTGAAAGAGTTAGATGAGCAAGATCAAAAAAACTCAAAAGCTAGCAGATGACAAGAAATAACTAAGATCAGAGCAGAACTGAAGGAGATAGAGACATAAAAAACCCTACAAAAAATCAACAAATCCAGGAACTGGTTTTTTGAAAAGATCCTACAATTGCAATTAAAGTTAAATTGCCAACATGTCCTTTAGTCAGCTTATAATTAAAAGGATTCCTATTTAACTCCACTGATTTCGCACTACTAATAAGCAAGTTAAGTTTATGAATTTTAGCAGGGTTTTAATTTTACCTTGATATTTATTACAGTTAAATCTTATATACAAAGAACATTACATACACACACACCAACACACACATGGATATTCATATCCACACATTCATAAATACACAAATAATTATGTATATAAACTGCATTTTAAAATGCCATATACGCTATAATGCTTAAACATCTAAATTAATTTCACTTAAAGTTCAAATATTTAATTTTCAAAGAACTTAGTGAAAAAGTAAAGAGTTATTCATTTAGAGGCACTTCAATTCTGCCACCCAATTATTTGCTTGCATGTTTTACTATTCTATGCTCCTGATAAGTAAGGCAATTGAAATCAATAGAATCTTAAGTACATCTGAAGAGTAATATCAAATACTTGGAATGCAGACATATCTCTTATGCTTCTACATTTGAAAACGACTTCTAATTATTATATGTTTGGTGTTTGCATTGGAAGACAAATTTAAAATAATATTAGTTCATTGCTGGAAGAAGGAAGGAAAGCAGACAGAATGAAAGAATTACAGAAAGAGAGAGAACAAAATAAAGGAAAAACAAGGAAGAGTGAGTAGGAAAAGAAGAAAAGAACATGTTGCAAATAACTACGTAACCTGAAAATCTAACCAAGCTGTCCTGTAATCACTGTTAATAAAAATTCAGAGTTGGGGCAAAAATCTTCGAGAAAATTTTCAGCATCTTCAGCTAAAGGATACTAGATAATGATATGGACAGGAGACAAGAAGATACTGGGTAGAAGAGGGCAGTTCCCTGACAAAGGCCCCACCTCCTGGAAACCCATGGCTCTAAATGGGAATAAGCAGTCCTGTTTTTGTGCCCAAATGTTGCCTTTTGGTCAACCATGCCCCATATGCTGTACCCATATAAATCCCTAACCCTGGGTTCCAAGAGCAGACAAGCAGATGAACAGAACAGCAGAAGGGCAGCAGAGAAGGAGCGAAGAGAAGGAGCATATGAACATCAAAAGGAGTTCAGCGTTCAAAATGAGTTCAGCTAGTGATGACTGGAGAAGAGATCGGCCACTGCCAGGCAAAGATCATCTTCCCACTCTACCTGCTTTCCAGCTCCCCATCCATCCCACTCAGAGCCACCTTCACCACTCAATAAAACCTTCACACTCATCCTTCAAGTTCACGTGTGACCTAATTCTTCCTTGATGACGGACAAGGACCTAGGTACCAAGAGGATACGGAGCTGGTTAACACTTAAGCCATCTGCAGATGGCAAAGCTAAGAAATACACTGTAACACATGCCACTTGGGCTTTGGGAGTCACAGCACTCACCTCTAGACACTACCATGAGGCAGGAACCCAAAAACGCTCACTTGCCCATCTGGAAGCTCTTCCTCCTGTAAGGGAGTTTGAGCACACATGGCAGTCAAACAGATGAGCCACACCCCTGTCGCATGTTCCATGAGGGGGTCAGGTTGGCCATGAAAAAATAAAGCCTTTACAAAAAAGTCTAGTGTATCATTGTTATCAATACTTTCAATACTATTATTTGGAACAGTTCAAGGGGTAATCAATCAGAAAATATTGTATTCAGAAAAGCTCCCTAATATAGAATGGTGTATAATTATCTGAATGATTATAGTAAGCTAACTCAAAGTCTTCAGGTAATTAAATAGATTTTTTAAATGCATGACAATGAATTACTCAGGCTGAAGAAAAATAGAAACAATATACATGTGAGCTAAATTTAGAAAATGAAAGAAAGAAAAAAGAACATTATCTTAGCTGATACCGATGCTAGGTAAAGATAGATGCCTTCTATGTAGACAGGGAATGAATAATTTCATTATATCTAGTGATAGAAAACGTGGGCCATCTAGACACATTTACTTAGTTCTGGAAAGGCAAAAATCACTACAGCTGTGAAAGTAGCCTTAAGGCAAAATCACATTCCGTGTATTGGCATGCAAATATACACATCAAACCTCTGCGGGGTAATATTTCTTTGTCAAATGGAATCTGTTCATAATAATGTGGAATGAGTTGAACTTAGAAGTACATTTTCTACACAAAAGTGTATGAGAAAGAAAACATAATCTAGCTATTTATAAGAAGCAAAATACCAGACATTCGAGAGTCAATGTTGAATTTGTACATGCAGAGGATTTCTGAAACTAGATAAATACAATGCAGGTATGTCTGTGAGAAATGTTATTTACAATTCACCAGACTTTGCCATTGACAACAAAGTGATTAGAATTTTTAAATAACAATGCAGTAAACCTTTTGATAAAGGTAAAGATGAAGTGGATGAAGAAGCCTGTTATTTTGAGCATGCCATTCTAAGAAATTATCATTGAAATATGTAGGCAATATTCACCTAAATCTTTCTGTACAATAAGACTGTAAATGAACTGATGTCATCTTATGTAATACAATGAGTCTTTCAAAGCTTTGGTAGAATTTATTTTCCCAGGAAATAACTTCTCTATAAGACTGAAACAACAAAAAAGAGAATTTAAGTTTATAAACTGCATTCATATATAATATCATTTATCCTTTGAAGACTTTTACAAATGAGAAAATACAAGGTTTGAGAGTTTACAAAATTTACCAAGGCCATAAGATAATATGTTATGAAGTCAGTAACCAAATGACTTTTAAGTAGCTGGAAGCTGGCTCTATAGAAAAAGGGCTTTTTAATATACTTTTACTGTAAGGACTCAGGAACTGATACTGTGGTTGTCATACAAACCGTTTAAGGTCACATTAGCTAAGGGACTTCCTCTTCCTTTTAAACAATATGCCTCAAGTCAATGACCACATTTAGAGAAATATGTTATTTGTGGCCTTCTATGACTTTCTTCTGTAGTATATGCATTTTTAAAAAATACCCAAATCTTTTCCTGCTATAGAAATATCAAATACAATTATTTTGACTGACCTATTCAATATCATTCTCTCCACTATTTCTTATCTCTCTAAAACTAGATTTGAAAAGTATAATCTTGTGGTATTTTCTATTATATATGTAATAGTTAAGTGATAGAAATGAGTAAATCAAGAAATGATTGAAATACTATCTCAAATACGGTTTTAGGAAAATATTCAACTAAAGGTATTTCGTATTCTGCTTAACAAACAAAATTCAAGCAACTGAAATATTAAGTTGCTATCTGGGATATGTGACTTTCCTATAAGAATACAAACCCGTAAGGACCTTGTTTTAGTATAACGGATTTCAATACTGAATTGACTTTTATGCTAAGTGAGCATGTACTATATATTTTTAATGTTTGTAAGCATATACCAGGTAACTTCTAAAAAAGGTTCTCTAAGAAAAAATAGTGAAAAGGTCAATGTACCCTTCTCCCAAAAACCCTTCTACAATAGGCAGAAGAAGAGGAAACTTCTTCTTTTATGTCCCATTCAAAGGTATGATTACTATGAAACTCATAACGAGCTTAGTTAACAATAGGACAGAAGTTCTTTAGGATCAGGAAGAATCAGGGTACAAGAGGAGAGATTCAATCTCTGCCCTTTCAAAGCTGGATGTTGGAGAAGGGAACTAACACTTACTGAGTGCCTACTTCACTCAGGCAAAGTGTCATGCTTTACCTAATTTAATCTCATTTAATCCTCATGACTATCTTCTGAAATTATTATAATTCCTATTTCACCGATTAAAAAAAAAAACCCTGAGCTTCATAGAGAATAAGGACAATATACCTCATCTGCCTGCTTTGAGGTTCTGTTACCCCTTACTTTAAGACTAATTCCTTTAATGTGTAATATGGCTTGGCTGTATGTCCCCAGCCAAATCTCATGTTGAATTGTAATCCCCAGTGTTGGAGATGGGGCCTGGTGGGAGGTGATTGGCTTATAGGGGTGGATTCTAATGATTTATCATAATTCCCTTAGTGCTATTTCCTGACAGAGTTCTCACAAGATCTGGTTGTTTGAAAGTGTGTAGCACCTCCCCCTTCACTCTCTCCTCTCCCCTGCTTCATCATTCGAAGATGTGTATGCTTTCCTTTGCCTTCCACCATGACTGTAACTTTTCTAAGGTCTTCCAAGAAGCAGAAGCCTGTATAGCCTGCAGAACTATAAGCCAATTGTACATCTTTTCTTTATAAATCACCCAGTGTCTAGTCGTTATTTATAGTAATGCAGTAACAAGCTAATATACTGTGTCCCCTTACTTTAAGACTAATTCCACCATGTTAGCCACGGACAATCCAGCTGACCCTCCCAAGTAACCTTCCTTGGTTTCCCTGCTCTCAATGTAGATTTCATGTAACATTTCTGCTTGTTTTGGGGTGCTATGAAGGCCTCAACCCACTTAGGTCCCAGCTCTTCTGCTTGCTTGAATCTGGCCCATCCTACCATCTGGACTCCTGTAAAGCTTCCCAACCTGAACCTGTCTCTCCACATACTCTGTTTTACTTCTCATCAGCAATCCCAATCTCTGTCCAGAAATTGCAGATTATTTAATAATTCCATATTAGCCTCCACCTTATTATTTGTTTCAGGCATATTTAAAAAGGCAATTCAGAGCTATGGTGAAGAGGAGTTTCTTGATATAGAAATTGTTCAGTATTCAGTTACACATTTCCTGTATCTAACACAATATCTTATACAGGTAGGCCATCAAATATGTTTTTTAAAGTAATAAATGAATGAGTAAATGAAGCAATATATTGGTGAGCATTGGCTAAGGTACCGAGGGCAGATTCTCTGTTTTTTTTCTGCTGCCATTATCTGAGAGCAGAACCCAGAATGAAAATGTTTGGGGTTTGACCCTGGTTCTACTATCAACAATATGACTTTTAAGTTATTTAACTTCTCTGTCTCAAATTCCATATTTGTAAAAAGAAGATAATGATAAAATCCACCTCATGGAGAGTTGTGGGGATTAAATGAGAGAATTAATGTGATGCCCTTAATAAGCCTGGCACAGTATAAGCACTCAGGCACAGTATCTCTCTCTTACCTTACATTCTATAATTAGGACAACTGTCAATAGAGTGCTACTTCTTGACTTTTAATAGACATTTTTTGGATAGAATATCCATGACTATAATATAATGAAATTGATTGTTAGACAATTATTCCTTCCACTGTGCCTACGTCAATCTTCCTGTAACTTCACACTTTTGTTCTAAACTTTGAGGATCTTCTTCCACATGAAAGCTGAAAGTTTCAGGTCTCCATGGTCACTTTTGGTTGCACATCCCTAATAACTTAAACTGTAAATTCCTTCTTATGTATTCATTCACTAACTCACTCATTCATTAAATAACATCTTTTAAGATCCTATAATGTGCCTGGTCCTCTGCCAGATAAACATAAACAGAGATAAATAAAATACAATTTTTGCCTTCAACACACACATTTTTTATGTAGGAGATGGGCTTGGTTTTGTTTCTCTTGGCTATTCTCGTCACTCACTTTTGAATGCCCTCAATTTTGTCAATATTCCTATTAAAGCTTACAAAAAGGAGTACAACATATGACCAGCACTGAATAGGGCAGAACCATCACTTTTTTGTTACATCGACCTGCAGGTGGGAAGGAGCCAGAGATGGGATACAGCAATCTCTTCATGGTAGACACAGTCCCACACCACCTCACATTGGACATGGTAGGGGTGGGGAGCTAGCAGGTTAAAAGCCGTCTGCTGAGGGACTCCAAGATGCACTTTCTAAAGGGCATCCCATTTATTGGAAAGGATCTCCTGGCACTAGGGCCTCACACTGGATGAACACTGTGAGAGCAGCCCCAGGTCAATCCAGGTACAAATTGTGCAGGGTGCTCAATCGAGGTACAAGGGGAAAAGGTTCAGGGAAGACTTATCATTCCAATGCTATTTGAGATCACCCGCCTTAAAACATCCAGAGCAGGATGGCTGGCTGTCTTCATGGGAGAATTTAGAGTGAGACAGGGGGTCTGAGTTCCCCCAACATGCATGTGGGTTTGCCCTGGCTGAGCTGCCACTGCCAATTGCACCACACATAGGGATTAGGGACTTTTGACCAGAAAGGATAGGAGAGAGCCTTCCTTCCAGGCAAGGCAGCCAAATCTGTTCACCTTTTGACCTTCAGGCTACACCAGGAAACAGCCGTGGTCAGTTGCCATCAGTTGCCAGCAGTATACTAGAGTTTGTCTGCTGGAAGACTGTAAAGAAAAGTAAACTCTCATTTCTCACCCTATTGAGTGGCAGTGGTCAGACGTCTTTCTACTGGGACCTTCTGACTCCCTGGGGAATAGCCATGGCTGAGGACCATCAGTTGCCTCCAGCCTTGGATGCTGTCCAATGAGAGGTTGGATTCGGAAAACAGGAAAGGAGGAGATTACGGGAGAGGTCCCCACACGGGTCACCAAAGTGTCATAGGTGGTAACAGTTACTGAAACAATAATGAGTTAAAGAAAGAAAGTTTATTAGAGAAAGTACATTGCAAGGAAGCAACAGGAATCACAACACAGAGGGGACTATCTGTAAGAGGCAGGGGCTGAAGGGAAGTTTTACAGGGTCGTGCTGGAGGAGCTATGTGTAGATAAGGTCGTGCTGCTGGGGTTATGTGTACAGCAAGGTATTTGAGAACAGGATGTTGTGTCAACGAGTTTGTGGTTAGCTGTCTCTCAGAACAATTGTTCTCCCCTACCTGCGACTTCTTCCTTGTTGTTGCTTGTTTATCTTATTAGGACTCCACAGAGGAGTCATGTTTTGGAGTCTCTTATCTCATGTATCCAATGCAGCAAGAAAAACCTATACCCTCCATTTTTCTGAGAAGAATATCCTCTTCCTCTCACCTTGATCCTTAGAAACAAAGCAGAAACCAGGGACAAGTTTCAGGGGGAAAGAGATACAAATGGCCAGCTTAATCCTGATGTTCTAGGCCTTTTGATGAAATACTTTACTTTGGCATTTTCCCCCTTAGGTTCATCTAATCCTGCCTCTTCTTACCATCAAAACAATAATATTTCAAGAACTAAAATGGGGATGAAGTCCTAATCAACAGGACAGGTGTTTTGGTTGCCAGCCATCATTAGATACATTATTGATTGAAAGTGATTAATACTCAGTTTTGCTGTACTGCTAGTCAACAAACCCATAATAAGGGCTACTGATAGCCACTGCTGTTAATTAGGTACCATTTTACCTAAAAACACCAAAACAAAGCCACGATAACAGCACTGCGTCCACAAGGAACCTGCCAGCTGCCCCAGGAGTGTAGTCTTCTCAGACTACAAGGTACTAAGCATTTTTCTCTCTCTCAAAATCAGTATTTGCCGCTGCAGGTCTTTCACAAGAAAAATTTCTTTCAGGCCTCATGAATATAGCTTCCCAATAGTCTACAGTTATTGACATTGAACTCATGTTTTAATTTGTTCTTAAAATCTTCCAAGGAGTTCACACTATCTAAATCCTTAGAGATTATGTAAGGTTCTTATTGTTATAATAAGATTACATAAGCGAGATTACGTAAGGTTTTTACTGAACCTGTCTATGATTTAGTCTTACTTCTTACCATCCTCCACTTACATTCTAGCCATGCAGAGCTACTTGCAGCTCCTAGTAAAATCAAGACATGCTCTCTTTCAAATGTCATGCATTTGCAAATGCTACTCCTTCAGCTATATACTCTCCCTACTCTATTTGCTCCTATTACATTTCTCAATATTTTTCTTAAGATGCCTTCTCTGAGAAGCTCTTTCTTTCCTATTATATGGACTAATGTACCATATATTATTGTATTGTAGTATAGACTGAATATCTGCATGGCCCCACTGAACTAGGAGCTTCTTAAAAACAGACACTGTCATATACATAACTTCCATTTACTTAACACAAACTATGTGCCAAAACCAGAACAAATTAGATGCTTTACATGTATCAATTCCATCTTCAAAACAATCATAAAGGCAAATTTTTTCATCTTTATGTACAAGTTAAGAGGGGCAGGTTCAAAACCACATTGCAGTAAATAGGGGAAACAGAATTCCTACCCTAGTCCATTTGGTTCCAAGGCCTATGCTCCTTCCATGGCATCACTCTGGCTCCCACAACATACTGAAAGAGGCAGGAGGCAGAAAAACTCTAGGCAGACGGGGTGGGTCCCCAGTGGAAACCCCACCTTCAAGACAAATGTAGCCTGAAAACTGCAGCCCAAAGTGAGAACTTCTATTCTTCTTTGTCTGCTCCTTCCTGGTTGGTTCTTTCTGAATGTCTTTTTACCAATCAAATGTTGCCTTTTCCAAAACTACCAATGGCTCTCCCTGCCCACCATCCTGTGCCTATAAAGAATGCAGATTCAGCCAGTAGAGAGAAGAAACAGCTGGATGTCAGAGAGAGGTGACTGGACTTCAAAGACAATGGCCAGATATCGGAGAGAGGCAAACTGACTTTGGAGGAGAGGCAGACAGGCAACTTGACTTCAAGGGAGAGTGACCTGCCCTTCCCATTCCCTTTCCAGCTCCCCTCTCTGCTGAGAGCTGTTCTCATCACTCAATAAAATTCTCTACATTTACCATCCTTCAATTCTGACCTCATTCTCTTGGATACCAGAAAATAATTCAGGACCCACCAAGTATGGGTACCAAGAAAGGATGTCACACTGGCCCTTTGTCCTCACTGACAGAGGGCAGCTACTCCATGCAATGAGACAAAGGGCCCATTGTAACATGCCGTCTGAAGCCTTGGGGTTATGCACCCCAACCTGGACACTGCTGCAGAGCCTGCATGGAATTTGCTCTTTCCAGTACTAAAGTGGCTGGCTGGCCAGTTCCTGCACTCTCTTGCCTATGTGATCCCGCTTACGTGGGGTGGAGCATGGTGGGCACAAATAAGCAGAGTTAGAAAGGTAATTGGGTCATGAGGGTAGAGTAATCATGAATGGGATAAGTACCCTTATAAAAAGACATGAGAGGACTTACTTTCTCCCTCTCTGTTCTCTGCTATGTGAGGATACAATAATACAGCTATCTATAAAGCAGAAAGAGAGTTTTTACCAGGAATTAGACTAGCACCTTGATCTCAGACTTCCAATATCTACAACTGTGAGAAATAAACGTTTGTTGTTTAAACCATCCAGTCTATGGCATTCTGTTATGGCAGCCCAAAGTGACTAAAACACATTTGCTATTAATCTACGTGGCCGTATGCCTGTCTTCCTTCTAGATTGTTACCTCCTTGAAGGCAGAGATCTGATCTCACTCATTTCTATAACTCTGCAACAATCAATAGAGATCCTGATCCAAGGTGCTAATTAGTTTATGTTGAATTGATGTTGTCAAGTAATCTGACACAGTAACACCAAAACTAAGTCAAACAAGACAAACACCTGTCTATCTGAAACCATGTAGAATCAGTTATTTTTAAGAAACAAGTTTTCCAGGTAGCTTAGACTCTAACCTATTAAAATAAAATTTTTTTTTCATTTTGTAGGGAAGCCTTTCTAAAATATACCTAATTCTTTTCTCTTAAGGAAATCATATTTAAAGGACTTTAAGCTACTTTGAACATTATTTCTCTACTCTACAACAAAATAATTGTTTCAGACAGTTTATACCCCATTAAACAATTTCAGACTGTGATGCCGTGTGTGTGTGTGTGTGTGTGTGTGTTCCTGCTTTCCTTAGCAATCAGGTTGTCAGACTTCATTTCTCAGGATCATAAATATGTTTGCCAACAGCAATTGCTCCCTGTATTTAATTACTTTCATTTACTTAAGGTTTACTAATAAGCAATGTGCTAGGCACTTTATTTGTATTATTTTATTTATTCTGACAAATTTCAAAGAGGATAGAATGGACTCTGACTTCTCAGAACTCGTTTTCGGCTTTTACTGACATGTTCCTCATGCATGTAAAAGGAAAATACCTTGGGCCCCTTCAAGCTGGGAACTGCTCAGAGAAAATCTCTCTCCCATTCTATTTAAAGCCATCTAATGCAACCATTAGCCTCTCACCTATCTGTGACCTGGAAGCCCCCGCCTCACTTTGAGTCTTCCTGCCTTTGCTTCACATTGTCCTGCCTTTCCAGACTGAACCAACATACTTCTTACATATATTGATTGATATCTCATGCCTCCCTAAAATGTATAAAACTAAGCTGTTCCCTGACCACCTTGAGCACATGTCCTCAGGACTTCTTGAGGCTGTGTCATGGGCACATGTCCTCAACCTTGGCAAAATAAGCTTTCTAAATTAACTGAGACCAATCTCAAATTTGCAGCGTTTACATGGGTAAAGCTGGTGGCTTGTTCTCAATATCTAGGCTGTAACTAAACATAGCTAAATTGTTATCATCCCTTTTTCAGAAAATTCTATTCCAATGACTATGTCAGTTAGCACCATTACAAGGATAAATGCTTCACCATTTGTCATCCTATTTTCTTACTTAATATTTACAATAACACACAATTCGGATGGCTAATGCCTCTCAAAAAGCTCTCTGTGATGCTGATAACTGATAAATACTTGGTAAGAAAAGTTGGGAGAAGAATTAGGGAATGACTGGTGGTTTTTAAATGATGGAAAAGAAAGCATATTTGCACTGTGGTTTCAAAATTACAACTAATGGATACAATTTTAAAGAAGCATATGCTTCTATTTCATCTATGGGAGAATTTTCTAAGAACTAAAAGTGTGTCATAATAGAAATGGTAAGCTCTATATCTCAATTCTATTCTTTTAAAGTAGCCTAACATTCTAACCATATAGCTACTAGCTTGCTAAAATATCCCAGGCAAGTGTCTGCTTCAATCTTATTGAAGGAAACTCAGATGTTTTCCTTTACAAGCCCACAATTTCTTTATTGGAATTACTATTTGTGTCTTATTACTCAACCTCCTGATTTTCAGCTTCCCCCTTGTAGACTGCAGATTGGTTCTATCTCATCCACTTCCTTTGCTTCAGACTGCCTCAGAAAGTATGTCTGGCTTGGATCTTGGCCCACCAGATAACATCTGGCTGGCCTGCTCAGGCCTTTGCACTGGTGGAGAGATTCTGTATTAGATTGGATAAATATCATATGAAATGCTATATGACAACTTCATTAGATAAGTCTTTGAACTACCTGAACAAGATTTCTCAGACTTCTTAGGATTCCATGATTCCCCAAGGGGCAAAAAAATTAAGAGTAAAGATTATGGAGTCAGAGATAATTGAGTTTGAGGTCTTAATATTCCACTGCATTATAAAATATGGTAAACAATAGTACCAAGTTCATAAGGTTCTTGAGAGAATAATAAGACAATATATGTAAAAAGTTTGGCATACATTTGATATGCTTACCAAATGTTAACTACTCACAATAGCATTAATGTTAGCCCAGTAGCAAGCATAATGATAAAAATTCTAAACCCAAGTTCACACAAAGAGAAAATAAAAAAGTTTAAATGAAGGTCTGCTCTTGTTCTATTTTGCTTTATGATTTTTGTCCAAGAACATAATCTAGCATTTTGAGAAGTATTTATCACTGACCAGCTGTGTAATGTTGAGAAATTATTTAAACTCTCTGTATCTTAGATTATACATCTTTAAAATGATAGTAATGATAATACCCATCTTGTATGAATAAGAATTAAATGAATGAATATATCTAAAACAATATATGTAAAGCATTGCCTAGAATATAAGTGCCGTGTAAGTGTTAGCCATTATTAAAATGTGTTAGTACCTGTATTAGTCAGAGTTCTCCAGAGAAATAGAATCAATAGACTGGATGAGTGAATAGATATATGGATACACAGTGAGATGGTTTGGCTGTGTCCCCACCCAAATCTTATCTTGAACTGTAGCTTTTGTAATCCCCACAAGTTGTGCGAGGAACCCAGTGGAAGATAATTGAATTATGGGGGCAGGTCTTTCCCATGCCATTCTCATGATAGTGAATAAGTCTCACAAGATCTGATGGTTTTATAAAGAGGAGTTTCTGTGCACAAATTCTCTTCTCTTGTCTGCCACCATGTGAGATGTGCCTTCCACTTTCCATCATGATTTTGAGGCCTCCCCAGCCATATGGAACTGTAAGTCTGTTAAACCTCTTTTTTTATGTCAATTTCCCAGTCTCTCATATGTGTTTATCAGCAGCATGAAAACAAACTAATACAGTAAATTGGTACTGAGAGTGGAGTGCTGCTGAAAAGATACCTGAAACTGTGGAAGTGACTTTGGAACTGGGTAACAGGCAGAGGTTGAAATAGTTTGGAGGGCTCAGAAGAAGACAGGAAGATGTGGGAAAGTTTGGAACTCCCTAGAGACTTGTTGAATGCCTTTGACCAAAATGCTGATAACGATATGAACAATGAAATCCAGGTTGAGGTGATCTCAAATGGAGATGAGGAACTTGTTGGGAACTGGAGCAAAGATGACTCTTGTTATGGTTTAGCAAAGAGACTGGCAGCATTTTGCTCCTGTCCTAGAGATTTGTGGAACTTTGAACTTAAGAGACACAGCTTAAGGCATCTGGTGGAATAAATTTCTAAGGAACAAAACATTCAAGAAGTGACTTTGGTGCTGTTAAAGGCATACAGTATTATAAGGGAAGCAGAGCATAAAAGTCCGGAAAATTTGCCACCTGACAATGCAATTTTCTGAGAAAAGTAAACCCCATTTTTGTGAGAAGAAATTCAAGCTGGCTGCAGAAATTTTTATAAATAACAAGGAGCTGAATGTTAATCACCAAGACACTGGAGAAAATATCTCCAGGGCCTGTCAGAGACCTTTGCAGTTGCCCCTCCCATCATGGACCCAGAGGCCAAGGAAGAAAAGATTGTTTTGTGGGCCTGGCCCAGGGTCCCTCTGCTGTGTGAAGTCTAGGATGTCCTGTCTCTCAATTACTCCATTCATGACTAAAAGGGGCCAAGGTATAGCTCGGGTCATGGCTTCAGAGAGTGGAAGCCCCAAGCCTTGGCTGCTTCCACGTGATATTTAGCTTGTGGGCACACAGAAGTCAAAAATTGAGGTTTGAGAACCTCCACCTACACTTTAAAGAATATGTGGAAATGCCTGGATGCCCAGGCAAAAGTTTGCTCCAGGAGTAGAATATTCATGGAGAACCTCTGTTAGGGCAGTGCAGAAGGGAAATACAGGGTGGGTGCACCCACACAGATTCCCCACTGGGTTGCTGCCTAGTGGAGCTGTGAGGAGAATGCCACCATCTTTCAGACACCAAAATGGTAGATCCACCCTCAGCTTGCACTATGCTCCTGGAAAACCCACAGACACTCAACGCCAACCCAAGAAAGCAGCCAGGAGGGAGGCTGTACCTTGCAAAGCCATAGAGGTAGAGCTGCCCAAGACCATGGGGGCCCACCTCTTGGCATCAGCATGACCTGGATATGAGACATAGAGTCAAAGAAGATAATTTTGGAGCTTTAAGATTTGACTGCCCTGCTGGATTTCAGACTTGCATGGGGCCTGCAGCCCCTTTGTTTTTGGCCAATTTCTCCCATTTGGACCAGCTGTATTTAACCAATGCCTGTACCCCCATTGTATCTAGGAAGTAACTCACTTGCTTTTTATTTTACAGGTTCCTAGTCCTAAGGGACTTGACTTGTCTCAGATGAGACTTTGGACTGTGTACTTTTGAGTTAATGCTGAAATGAGTTAAGATTTTTGGGGACTGTTGACAGGTATGATTGGTTTTGGGAGGAGTCAGGGGTAGAATGACATGGTTTGGCTGTGTTCCTGCTCAAATCTCATCTTGAATTGTAGCTCCCATAATTCCTACATGTTGTGGGAGGGATCTGGTGAAAGGTAATTGAATCATGGGGGCAGGTCTTTCCCATGCTATTCTCATGATAGTGAATAAGTCTCATGAGATCTGATGGTTTTATAAAGGGGAGTTTCTCTGCACAAGCTCTCTTCTCTTGTCTGCCGCCATGTATGACATGCCTTCTTTCTGCCATAATTGTGAGGCCTCCCAAGCCACATGGAACTGTGAGTCCATCAGACCTCTTTCTTTTGTAAATTGTCCAGTCTCAGGTATGTCTTTATCAGCAGTATGAAAACAGACTAATACACATAGATGATTGATTGATTGATTGATTTTAAGAAATTGACTCTTGCAATTGTGGAGACTGATAAGTCTGAAATCTGTAAGATAGGCCAGCAATCGGGAAACTCAGGCAGAAACGCTGTTGCAGCCTTGAGGCAGAATTCCTTCTCCAGGACTGTTTTGCTCTTAAGGCCTTCAACTGATTTTATAGGCCCACCCACATTATTAAGAGTTTCCTTTCTTACAGTCAACTGAATGTAGATGTTATCCTTATCTACAACATGCCTTCACAACAATATCCAACGTAGTATTTGAATGAATAACTAAGTACCATAGCCTAGACAAGTTACAAATAAGACTAACCATTCCAGTACTATAAAGATGTATCATAAAATATATTTTATATTATACACTGTGGAGTCTCAGAAAATGATATCTCAAAATGAAGGGTTCAGAAGTGGCTCTCTCTGAACTTCTACTCTCCTGTGTCTGACCATTCATTCTACCCCAAGTCTCTTCCCTAAGGTAGGTCCTAGAATCAAGAACCCCTTTCCTCCAAAGCCAGCCATAAAACTTTAAAATATTACTTAAAATACCACTGTCTGTAAATAAATTATCTGTTTGATTGTAAGTCATAAGACCCCCATTCCAGAAAGGCTGTTGCCCCATACCCAGAAAAAAAGAATGCTGTACACAGAGGCCAAGAATAATCTAAACAGACAGGCCTTGCTAGGTTTCCCCACCCAGTATATTAGCATTGGATCATACCCTTTCTGTCTAATCATATTTCTACATGGCTGTTCATACTTTGTTGAACTTAATCATAAAATGGAAAGTTTTCCCTATATCTTTGGGAAGATACTCTATCCTTCATTCTGAAGGCTACTATGTCACATAAAACTATTATCAAATAAATTTGTATGCCTTTTCTCCCATTAATATGCTTTTGTCCATGATTTTTTAGTGAACCTTCAGAGGGAAAAGGGGAAGCTTTCCCTTGGGCCAACAGAACTATCTTTTAGAAATTAGTTTAGCCAATGACTAGAGGTATTAATTGCTTTTGGTTTATGACTCAGTTTTGTAGACTCTGGACACTTGGGTGTTTCTGCTAGCATGATATCTGGTATTATATTCATGAATTTATTTTTCATCACGTGGAAGATGAACAGAATGGATTTCAAAATAAAATGACTTTCTCTTAAATAACAAAGGATTATTCATATGCTAGACTATGATCTTATATTATTTACTTTCAGTGACAGCTGTATACATACAAATCAGTTATATTTACTAAAATAATAATGAAATTCTAACTGAAAATAGTAGTATCTGTGAAAATTTCATAAAATGTTTAACTAATAGTGCATTCTCTCATCTCAAAAATACTCTGGAACTATTATCTGATTCTATTCTTGAACAATGCTATGAGTTAGACAATCATATATCTGAATTTTCAGGAACATTCTCAGTTTTAAATATCCTGCCTATATAGAAAAAAATCCATACTTTTATATAATTTGAAAATTATGCTTCCTTTAGATTAGACAGTAATATAATTCATTTATTTATTCCATGAACATTTACTGAGAAGTTAATATATGTAAGTATCTAGCTTAGTCCTGAGAAGATATAAATCATATATACAGGGTACACAGAACCTGACTCCCCAGTATTATAGGGGAGTTCTATCATGCTTACAATAACTGTAACACGATATAGAAAGTGCTAAGCTCCCCAAGGGAAAAAAAAAAATGCTTACTGATCCAGGTAAGGACAGTATACCATTTTAAGGATCAAAACACTCCATTTTGAATTCTCCATGTACAGCTCTCCATGGACAGGATCTAAGGCAGGTGGATGTCCTTGGACCCACTGCAGTACTATGTAGGCAACAATGTGGCAAGCTTGTAGATAATGGATATTTTGAAACTTTTTCTTCACTATTACTTTCTGATTATCAAGTTATTGACAGTTCTACCTTCTGAACAAATCTCATTTTCTCACCATAATATTTTCAAAGTTGGATTGCCCTCCATATAACACAGCCTCCTTTCTCTGTGGGAGAAAAAAAATTTAGGAATGTGGCACTTCCTCTGTCTTTTTTGCCAGGATACTCTGCCTGTTGTTTAATAAGAAATTGGATAGTAAAATTTCACTATTACAAGAATGAATGTTTAAGAGGTCAAATTATTAAAACAGGCAAGCAATCAACCCAAATCAAATCTGAAATAGGAAAGATGATAGTCACTGCAACCTAACCATTCTCTCCAGTCTCCACAATGACTCAGTTTTGTAGAAACTCTAACATCTCTAACTCTGATAATAACACAATCTTCAGGGAAGAGTATGGAGCTGTATGACATCTCTTTAGCCCATAATTGTCCCATCTTGTGCCATATAATGAGTAATTTGAAGGATAGGGTGAGCTGTGTACCACCATGACTCATTCCTGTGCTTTTAACAACTATCTTCAGAATCTTACCTAGGACTAAGCATCTTTTCACTGGGTCAACCAGAAAATTTTAATTCATGTTTCTAGCATAATATACATATACTTAACAAAACAACATATCATTCTCTGACATCAACAAAAATACAGTCAGTCATCTACTTCATAAATATTTATTGAATACTTACTGCCTAAAAAGCTCTGAACCAGATTACAGCTGTGTAAATGAATATAACACTTGATATTAAGATATGACCTAACAAGTGAAACACCTGAGCAAGTCATTTAAATGCAGTATTTAAAACACTATAACAGAGGCCTTGGTTGGTATATAAAACAGAATTTTTTCTTGTTGAGGTCATTAGAAAATTGGTGATTGATAGACAAGTAGGCCTTTAAAAAGATTAAGTAGGATATTTCCAGATGAAAACAAAGGGAAAAATATTCCAGACAGAGGAACCAACAAGAACAAGTCTTAAGTAAGGCTTAATGTAAGTTCAGTCCAGGCAGTAAAGCTAAGGAGATGGCACAATATTCAGTAAAAATGAAGACCAATAGATAGTTTTAAAACTGTTAGCTTGGGGAGGTTTAGCTACAAGAGGAAAATTCTGATTATGAAGATCAGTTAAAGCTTGTTTCTAAATCCTTAGGAAGGTTCTAAGAAAGCCTGAATTAGATCAGTGCCATTGGGAATGCAGAGGAAGGTCAAACATAGAGATATTACAGAAAGTTATTAATATTAATGACATTTTACAGTGAAATGTCTTTGTATCATCCCAGTAATATATCTTTGGGGCCTGGTATTTCTGGTAAGTATAAATGTAATCTAATTTTGTTATATTTGAAAAATATTACGTAGAAAACCAAAGTACTCTTACTATTTAAGAACATACTACTGGAAAGTTAGCTAGAGTACTCCAAAGAAAAATACTATTGTAAATTATTCATAGATAAATGCTGAGTTAACTTCAGCCTCAGCAAAGTAACTACCAGCTCTGTGAGTTACTCACAGGCTTCCCAGGTGATTAATTTTGCAAGCAGGATTTTTTTTTTCTTTTACAAGTTATTTTGAATATATTTTCTAAAATTAACTAGGTTTTCTTCTTTATAAATCAAGTTACTACCCATGAGAAATGATGCTTTGTCAAGAAAAAAATCCATTCATAATCTTCAAGGAGGGTAATACATAGTCTCCAGGTACCCAGTTGAACAGTTTCTGGTGTGACAGCCACCTAGTTGGTCTCCCTGTCGCTGGTTTTTCCTGTCTCTGATATATCATGCATGATGCTGCCAGCTTAATCTGCCCCAGCATAGCTGATAATGGCAATTCTTTGCATAAAAACCTTCTATGTCTCACAAGTGCCTGAAGAAGAGCGTCTAAATGCTATAGTATTGCAATTAAGTCTTTCAAACAGACAGCTAGAATAACCTAATCAGTCTTACTACTCTCAGCTCCCCATCTACTAATCCTAAATATTCACCATTAATAAAACCTTTCCCACTTCCTCCGAAGAAAGGTCATGAAATGTCAGGCACATGTTTATTAATCCCCACTATTTCACATTTTCTGTGTGTCTTTGATAAAGACATTTAACTTATATGAGGCCTACTTTCACCTTCCGCAAATTAGAAGTAATACCTACCTACCACATCAAATCCTATTTAAAACAAGGTGAGGAATCAATCAATAAAGTATCTACCATCCTGGGTCGCTATAAAGATTAAAAGATAATATATTAAAAGTGCCTAGCCTGGACTTTATTTATAAGTATCAGGTTTTATTACTCTTCTGAGCCTTTGCTCCTCACATAGTTTTCTCCACCTGCAAGACCTTCAAGCCAGGTCTTATGCATTACTCAAAGCCCATTTCTAAACCCACCTAAATATGAAACCATCTCTAGTATTCTAGTAAAAATCATCCTTTCTTAACTATATTGCAATGTAAGTATTCTTGCCTTGAAGTCAAATTCTTGATTTTATCTCATTTCTAACAATATGACCCTGAACAAGTTGCTAATCCACAGCTTCTCCATTTCTAATGTGGAGAGCAACACTAACTCTACATGCCTCACTAAGCCATTATAAGAATCAAGTTAGGTATGCTACATTTTTAACTATAAAATGGTCTATATATGTGAGAGACTGTTATTTCCACTAAAGTATAAAATCAAATAAAGAACTTTGGTTTTCCTCATCTTTATAACTGATATCCAAAAGATACATTATGAAAGAGTATCAAGCCCAAAAAAGAAGAAAATAATTAATATCCAGGTCAAGAACTAGAATATTGGAATCAAGAAGAGATCAAGTAAAAAGGATAGGTTAAAGATAGCTGGGCAGAGCTGAAGTTATGAAGAAAAAACATGTTCCTGAGGTTCACTTTTACATAGCAACCAATGTGTGCAAAGGTAGGTGGCAGCTTAAAGAAGCTACACAAAGATGAATATACATAGCAGATGCTCAATAAGTGATAAGGAGAGGGGAGGAAAGAAGAGAGAAAAGGAAGAGGAGAGAGAAGAGAAACAGAGAGGATGACAGTTTCATCATTCCTTTTAAGGGCTCATTTCTATGCCCCTTGCCAGGCTGCTATGATAAAAAGTTAACGAGTAGCTAAAGCTTATGTATGAGAACATTTACATCTCCTTTAATGTTCCTTTTCCTTGACTGTTGCTTTTCTCTCTACTCTACCCGTCTTTCAACTCCTATTTATCAACATTTACTTTCCTCCCACCATTACCCAGTACCTCCGCATACCAACACAAATCCATACCAAGTAATTACTCTTTTCCACCCACTCTCTCAGAAAAATAAAACAAACCAAAAAATAAACAAGCAAACAGCAACAACCAAAAGTTGTTTTTATCTAAATGTCAATATGGAAGTCTAGCAAGCTCATTCAAGAGCCTATTGAGAGCAGTACTGTGTTACCCTACAATAGGACGTGTAGTTCAACAGGGACTACCTTAAATCCCTTTGTCTTATGAAGCCTCACCAAAATATCCATGGAAAGAATTTTAAGTAACAGTAATTGGTAAATGAGAAGATATTTGTGCATTGTATAGTAATGATGGTGAGATTTTCTTATATTCACATAATGCTTTTTGCTTTGCAAAATGCTTTCTCGTTGATTATTTTATCTGAATTCCAAGGTAGAAGTGATGAAACGGGGGAAAAGTCCTATTGCTACTATGAATAGGACTTTCCACAAGATCATTATCAATATACTTGCTCTTTATGGAGCATTTCCTAAGTTCAGGAATTGTACTCAGCACTTTACATACCTGATACTTTATTTATTCTTCACAACAACCTCATGAGGTAGACACTGTTATTACTTTAACATTTTACAGAAAAAAAATCGGATAGGTTAAATAATTCGATAATGGCCATGTAACTAGCAACTGGCAAAAGCAAAACTCAAACACAAGGCTTTCAGATTACTCTTAATAGTTCTGCTACGCCAAGTAGACTCCTTCCTGGCCCAATGCTCTTACTATAACACTGTTAGTAATATAAACTTACTTTCTTTCTGTCACCAAGTTAGAATTACAGATTTAAGCCCAGCAACTCAAGTTCCATGGAGAAAATACACACATATATACTTAAAGCAGAAGTGAGGAGGATGCTGTGTCCTTTTTTTCCGCCAAAAAAAAACCCATAAATTAAGCAGAAAACTCACCAAAATTAGGAGCTAAAAATCAGTTAATATACTGTTGGCAGACAGGAGAAGGGTGATATGTACCACAGTATAGAATATCATAGAATAGAGACATGAATTACTTATAGTTCAGCAAAACACCTAAGGAAACAAACAAAAAAATCAAACCTTGGAATAGATGCTTATTTTAAAATGTTTTTAAATAAGCCATTTCTTTTATATTCCTAAATGAGTATTTCCTCGTTTCAAAATATCACCGACCCAAGACAGAATAGCCCTATTATGACTCTGCTCCTGTCATCTTATAATATCAACAACACATTACAGGTTAAAATGCTATGGGATGTGGAGGATCAGGATGCTGATTTACATTTTCTGGAAACTTCATATAAATCAGAGTTTAAGTTGAGAGCTAGGATTCTATCACATATATGCTGAGGAAATAAGAAAACAGATCTCTTTCCACCAGGCACTGGAAATGAAATCTCAAAAAATAATAGGTGAAACTTGTATTTAAGATCCTTCCAGCTGAATGCAAACAAGTCAATGTCACTTTCTTTCCAGACAAGAAAAGTCTAAAACCTTGACCTCCAGATCTTTTAAACCTACATACTATTAAAATCACATCAAAGTTTTGCTTCGGAAGCCCATCTGGTTTTGTTTCAAGAGGAAATGCAATCATTGGGAGCACACTATAGGGACTCCATGAGATCCAAAATAATGATCCTATTGTTCTTGCTATCAACCTTAATATATACTAAATATGTAGCTATAATAACGAAGCCTGTGAAAACTAATAGTGAGTTCAACAGATCTAGGCAAAAATAAAATATTTCTAATTTCTAAAAACAGGAGATTCTGTATGCTTTTTGGGAAGCTGAGATCAACTCATTCACATGCTCAAAACTTTCCAGTGGTTTCTATTTCTCTCATGGTAAAATCTTTCCAATAGCCTCTAAGGCTATCCCTTATCTGGCCCCCTCTTTGATCTCACTGCAGTTAAAATGGCTTTTATAATACAGACAGGGCAATAGTGGATGTTAGTGAGGATGTGGAGACTGGGGAACCCTTGTGTACTGTTGGTAGAAATGCAACTTAGTACAGCAACTGTAGAGAACACTGTGGAGGTTCCTCAAAAAACTAAACATAGAACTGCCATATTATTCAGCAATTCTACTACTGGGCATATACATAAAAGAAAGAAATTCAGTATATTGAAGAAGTATCTTACTCCAAAGTTTACTGCAGCATCATTCACGATAGCCAAGATATGGAATCAATGGAAGTGTCCATAAACAGATGAATGGATAAAGAAAATATGGTACATCACATAATGAGAATTTGTTCAATTAAAAAAAAAAAAAAAAAAAGAAATCCTGTCATTTGCAACAACATGTATGGACTTGGAGGACATTACATTAAGTGAGATACACCAGGAACAGAAAGACAAATATCACGTGTTCTCACTCACATGTGGAAGCTAAAAAAATAAAATGTATGCATGCAGATGGAAAGCTGAATGATGGGGACAAGAGTCTGGGAAGGGTAGTGGGGAAGGGAGAATAAAGAAGAAATGGATAATGGATGCAAAAATACATAGAAACAGATCTAGTGCTCAGTAAAACAATAAAGCACCTATAATTAATAATGTACTGTATATTACAAAATAATTTAAAAAGCAGAATTAGAATATTCCTCATACAAAGAAATGATAAATGCTTGAGGAAATGGACATCCCAATTATCCTGATTTAATCATCACACATTATGTGCTTGTATCAAAACATCACATGTACCCCATAAGTATGTGTAACTACTATGTATCCATAATAATTAAACATAAAAAAATAAAGAAAAAACACAAAAAATGCACAAGTTGCTAACATAAGTTACCTCGCATGTTGGGAGGATAGAGCTGATACAGTATCAGCAGGGAGTGAAAGCGGAGTACACAAAAATAGAAAAATTGCTTTAAAAATGACTGTATTTAGAATAAAAAGTATATTATATGGGACTATGCATCTAGAAGTTGAATAAAATAATGTTTTTGAAAATTTAAGTTCTTTCATAATGACACATGCACTCGAATGTTCACTGCAGCACTATTCACAATAGCAAAGACATGAAATCAACTTAAATGTCCATCGGTGGTAGCCTGAATAAAGAAAATGTGGTACATATACATCATGGAATATTATGAAGCCATAAAAAAAGAACAAGATTATGCCCTTTGCAGGAACATAGATGAAGCTCGAGGTCATCATCCTTAGCAAACTAACACAGGAACAAAAAACCAAATACTGCATGTTCCCACTTATAAGTGGGAGCAAAATGATGAGAACACATGGCCACAAAGAGGGGGAAAACAGACACTGGTGCCTTCTAGAGGGTGGAGAGTAGGAAGAGGGAGAGGATCAGAAAAAGCGACTATTAGGTACTTAGTGCCTGGGTGATTAAATAATCTTACAACAAACCCCTGTGACATGAGTTTACCTGTATAACAAACATGCTCATGTATCTCTGAATTTAAAATAAAAGTTGAAAGTGATTTAATAAATTAATTACTTTTTTTAAAAAAAGAAAGAAAATATGAAAGCAATAAAAGCCTAGAAAAAAAATACAGGAGAATACTAAAAAAAAAAAAAAAAAAAAAAAAAAAAAAAAAAAAAAAAAAAAAAAAAAAAAAAAAAAAAAAAAAAAAAAAAAAAAAAAAAAAAAAAAAAAAAAAAAAAAAAAAAAAAAAAAAAAAAAAAAAAAAAAAAAAAAAAAAAAAAAGAAAGAGTTTTTTTAAAAGACAATTTTATCACATAAATATTAAAACTATTTGAAGGTTAAAAAGTACTATAAGCAAAATTAATAAACAAACCAGAACAAATATAACAATTATGACAACAGAATGGCATGTTTTGTAAATAAACTGCTCTTGCAAAGCTATAAAAATTCCAGTACCACTTAGAAAAATAGACAAAGAGCTTGAATGGATCATGAAAGAAATATAGATAGCCAATAATCATAAAAGAAGTTGAGTCTCAATAGTGAACACATAATTGCAATCTAAAGCATTAAGTAAAACATTTTATCTATTAATTTGACAACATTTTAAATAATAAAGTAATTCTACTAAAGATATGGGCAGATTGGCCTTTTGAAAGATGGCTGATAGCATTGTTCTTCAAAACAGCTTGTTAATTTGTATCCAGAGACTTAAAAATGTCCATACCATTGTACTCAATAGTTTCATGTATAAAAACAATCCTACTGAAACAGAAAAAAAAAACACACAATGGCTTATCCACAAACACATCCATTACAGCATTATTCAAAGCAGGAAATTGAAGATAGCCTAAATTTGAATGAATATCTGCTTAAATAAGTTCCAAATTATGGAATATTAATAGCCATTAAAATATTTTCCAAAAATGCTCATTATGATGATATGGATAAATGCTATTAGTGCAACAGTAAATGCAAAAAACATAAAACACCCTATATGCTATTGTCCCAATTTCAGATACATGTATTTGTACAAAAAAGTACTAAAAAAGTAAAAATAATTACTTCTAGATGCTAAAATTAGGATATTTATTTTTTATGCTTTTAAGAATAATTTCACATAGTTGATATCTATTATTTAACAAATTATTGTCATGATTAACTTTTTTTTAAGTAACTAGGGTGATCATTAGGTTCTGTCCTTCCCAGTTTGCAAATCAGTTCTGAGCAGGACATAAAGTATATGAGTGTCCTCAATATTAACAATCAAAATCAGCAATCAGTATGCTATTGATTGTCACTAGGATTCCATGACACTAGGATTCCAAATCATGGGGTTGGTTACATGACTACAATCTTGACAAACAGTGTGTGTGAGTATGTTCTATTACCTCTCTTCAAAGTATTGACCGTGACCTAAAAGTATCCATTGACCTGTCCCTGTTAGCCCTTAGCTATGAACCTGAGAGATGTCTCAGCTCTCCTTAGCCTTTGGAAAATGTTAATTTTAACAGTAGTATCCAAACTTTTTGATTCCATAATTCTATCTGTAAAAATAAGTTGATCAAACAACTATACTTTGTATTTATTTTTTAAATGCATTACTACTAAAATATGTTACTCAAAAATATAGAAAATTTTAAAGAATGTGATTAAAAGAAATGGAAATGGGAATTCTAATATTTTGTTCCTACACCTCAACTAATCATTTTATTTATGCCCCAGGATATATGCCCTTGCTATGGAAATCAAAGCCTTAGATCACCCTTCCCTATTCTACTATCCATCTTCTTCCCCACAGCATACAGAACCATGTTCTGATATTCCAATATCCCTTAGACTTCAGTCAACTCAAACTGTGACAAAATTGCTAACAGAACCCACTGAAACAATATAAAGAATCGTGTCTTTCCCATGCCCTATTTTATGTTTTGAAAAAACTTAATTTTCATATATCAGAAATTGCATACAGTATGGTATAACTACATTTCTATTATTGTTATTGCCATTTGTTGATAATAATTACTACTACTACCATTACATCTTTACTGGCCTAAGTCCTAGTATTATTCAGTTCTTTTGGCAGTTTCAATAGTATACCTCTGAAGATTTTTGAAGTCCGTCATGACATGCAGCAAGAAGGGATGTCTTCTCCCATTTCTGTAAAATTTGATTGGCTTCTTCTATCTTCTGCTCACAACTTTTTTGAGAATTTAGCAATGTCACCTCATAAAATTCTTGAATATCTGTAGAGAAAATGTAAGGAAAGCATCAAAATGTCATACATGACTTCATAAATAGCTTCTGCATATATGTCCATACACAGGCATACAGAACTTTTGTTGATTAAAAGATCTGCAAAAACATATACCCAAAGTAAAATAGAAGAAATCCTGAAAATTATCTTTTTACTTGCATTTAGAATGTTTATAGATGCTTTATTCATAATTATAAAAACTAGAACAAATCCTTCAAAAAGTGAATAAACTATAGTAAATCCATATAATAGAATGTTATCCAGTAACAAGGAATGAGCTATCAAGCCAAGCAAAAACAGAGATGAATCTTAAATGCATATTGCTAAGTTAAAGAAGCCAGTCTGGAAAGGATACATACTGTATGATTCCACCTATATAGCATCTGGAAAAAGTAAAACTAAAGAGACAGTTTTAAAAATCCACGTTTTCCAGAGGTTCTGAGAAATAGAAGGAGGTTTGAATAGCTAAAGCAGAGGATGATAAAAATATTCTCAAATGATACTGTAGTGTTGGACACATAACATGAAGTATTTGTCAAAACCCAAAGAACTCAATAGCACAAAAAGTAAACCTTAATGTAGGCAAATATTAAAAAAAAAAAAAACATGTAGGAAGTCAAGGATCCCAAGATGAAATTCAGACTGTTACAAAGGAATGTAACTGTATTACAAATGTATAAAATAACCTTCATAAAGTCAACAGGAAAAAAACTACTGACTTAAGTAACTTTGAAAATGAACAGAGGCTATAAAACCAAAGTCAAAGAAACTACACAAAATCATCATATTCTAGTTGGTAAACCTGTTTCCTGTGCAGTACAGATGAAGAATTCTGAAAACACAATACATGTATACTAAAATTGAACAATTAAGTGAATGGATGGTGGATGATGGAAGTCAGGTTTCTTACTCTTCTAGTAGAAAGTTACAGGCAAGAAAGGTTAAAATGAGCCATATGATATTACATTAGAGTTGCAGACATGTTTCGTTTAATATAGATACAGATGAATACATATAAGAATATTTACAGACATGTATATACACAAGTCAGTTATACACACATAATTTTCTTGCTCCATCTGCTGAGAGGAACTAGAAACAATGATGCCACAGTAATAATAAACACAACTAGCACCCTGATTTTGGCCCCTGTGCAGCATTGGTAAAAAGTAATGAACACGGTTGTATTAGATTAGAATTAAGGGTATCTATATGAACTTAAAGTTTGCAAGAGCTACAGGATAGAAAGATAGATAAAATATGTTTAGAAATAGAAATGATTATGTATGTGGACATTTCCTAGCTCTGTCATATATAATTCCTGGCTCTGTCTTCTGAGAGGACCTAAAAGCAGGGACACCCCAGTAGCAACAAACACACCCAGAGACCAGATCTTGGTTAGTAATACTATTTTCCAATAAAAGAAGCCAGAGCTTCTTGGAGAAATGATTGATCCTAGGACTGGGGCAGGAGATATAGATGGGCATGGAACATCTTATAGCACCAGCAAGTAAAGAAATAGTCACCAAAGAAACAACCCTGCTACAATAGGGGAATATCAAAGAAACAGAAGAACTACATGAAAGAGCTGCCAAATATGGCCAAAGATGGAGCAATTTGAGCAAACACATATTACATAGTATTGGATTATAACACAAAATATAAAATAAAGGGATGAGTAGGAGGGATTACAAAAGGATAAGAGGAAACTTTTAAGAGTGATGTGTATGCTTACTATCTTGTTTGAGCTTACAGTGCAGATATATTCCAAACCTATTAAATTATGCATTTCATATATATATGTAGTTTATTATGTATCAGTTGTTCATAAAATGTATATATGTATCAATAAAGAAAGCAAAAAGACAAGGTACAAATTGAAAGAAGATAATTTCACAGCATACAAACAAAGGAACAGTATCCAGATATGAAAAGAACTACAAATCGAAAAGACAACCAAACCAACAGGAAAGAATTGGTAAAAATTTTGAGCAGGCATTTCACAGTAAAAGAAACTCATGTCACAGATAAGCCTAGGAAAGATTCTCAACTTTAATGGTGATAATAAATAACAAACTAAGATCATAATCAAATACCACTTACATTAAAAAATTATCAAAAATAATTAAGTCTCACCGTACAAAGACTAGAAAAAGACATGCATCCATGGTAACTTATTTATTCCTACCAAGTGCAAATTGCTATGGCCACTTCAGAAAATAATTTAACATTTGTTTATCCTGTAACTCAGTATTTCTACTACCCAGTATACATCCTAGATAAACTTTGGCACATGTGCACCAAAAGTAAATCAATATGTTCATAGCAGCATAGATTACAATAGCAAACATTAGAAACATTCCAAAGTCCATCAAAAGTAAAATAGATAAATTGTAGTATGTTCTCAAGATGGAATGTATGGAGCAGTAAAAATGAATGAATGATAATATGGAACTACATATCTTAGAAACATAATGTTGAGTGAAAAAAGTAAGTTTCAATATGAAAAAAATTTTGTAAAGTTGAAAAATGTGCAAAACTAAACCACATATTTTACACATATATCCATATATATATATATATATATGTAATAAAACAAATAGACAAAAGCAAAGGAATACATGAAAAGATACTTCAGTAGACAGGGTGGGCAAGCAAGTGGGATAAGGAAAGTACATATGACTAGATGCAAATTAATGATAATGATCTATTTCTAGATGTCAGTAGCAATTTCAGAAATTTTTGTTTTGTTATTATGCTGTGTATATTATATATAATATACATATATTACTTTACATGAATTAAATGTTATATTTTATAAATAATAAAGAAAAATTTGTTTCATAAATATTAAGATTTACAGAGAAAAGTTAGTAATTCTTAAATTTTATGTGCAGCTTCAATTTTATTCTGCCACTAGCAATAAAGTAGCTGTGAGGTCGTGTTTGAAAAATGTGTAAGAAAAGAAGGTAAAAGCTGTACAGATATAAATCTTTCCCATATTTTTTTTAATAACATAGGGGTTGGTAGGATACTAAATGGGTTGACAAAAATCAGAGGAATAAGGAATAAACAAGGTAAAATCCAGAAAACAAAATATGTTTACATCATCTTGCCTCACTTATTAATGAAGAGAAATGAATTAGCTGGGCATGGTGGTGTATGCCTGTGGTCCCAGCTACTCGAAAGAGAATTGCCTGAATTGAGGCAGCAGAATTGCTTGAACCCAGGAGGTCATGGCTGGCAGTGAGCTGTGTTCCTGCTGCTGCACTCCAGTTCTGGTGATAGAACAAGACTCTGTTTTTAAAAAATAAAAACTAAAAATAAAGAGAAAGGAATAAAAAAAGAATTTCTGTAAACATTTCTGCAGCCACAGTCTCTTAAAAGAATAATGACTTGTAATGAGTAAAACAATTTTTATGGATAGTCAAATTTCAAGATACTTTTTCTCTGTATCATTTAAAAAGATATAAACAGCTTGATGAGCAACATTTGCAAGTCACCAAAATTTGAAACACTAGGTGTACAAATTATTCAGGAAAGGAAGTATATTTATCATACTCATGATATGCATTTATATCAACAAGCTATACTTTGAAACGTAACAAACAGTGATTTGACCACATTTAGAAAAACCCTAGAGACAATATTTTTAATATTAAACTTTCAAATCTTCATTAACTTACACCCCCAAATGTGACAAAGGGCTCAAAGTCTATTTCACTTTTTTGTCTACTTATTCTTCATGCCCTAAGAAACTACTAGAGAGGAAGAAAATAAGCACGATTAAGTCAAAAATGACTTAAATTTGATGATAATTCAATGATCAATGTCAAATTTCACTTTTGGTTAACAAGCTATATTTTTTAATTGACATATATCCACTTGTCACTTTTCAAGCATCTCTCTTTTGCACCCTCTTTCTTCACCACCACCCCTTTCCGTTCCCACTGCCAAAGTTCAGGCCCTAATCATCTCTTACTCACACTCTGCTCTAGGCCCAGATCCCCTTCCCCACACTTAGAAATCCTCCTTCTCCTTCAACGCCCAGGTCCAGTACAGTCTTTGTAAACACAATATTTGAAGTCAGAGATCTAAATATGAAATGTCTTCAACAAGAAATTATTTTTACTAAAACTGGGTTCACTTGAGTAGGTAATAATAACACCCGAGCAACCATTATCAAAAAGAAAATATGTTTGTTTGGAAAGTGTTGGGGATTCTCTTCTTACAGCTTCAACAAAGAGATGGTAAAATGTGCTTTAAGACATATGCCTATGCTTCTTCCAACATACCTTGCTCTCTTACCACATATCTGCTTTGAATTCATCTAGACAGTATAGCACAGTTAATCTTGCTATACTTCATGATTTAACAAATTACATTAGACTTTCTGAACACTTGGTTCTGCTTGAGAAGCCAGATAAATGCTTGTATCCACCTTCCTTATCCTGTATCTACATCCTATACTTTCTCTTTTGCAAAGTAAAATGCTGCTGCTTTTCTCCTGTTGCAACAACATATTGCTTGAATCTGCTTAATAGTTATTTCTCTTTCTACCTTACAGTAGAAACAGTTGTTCACCCACCTGTCTTCAACATTTCAATTCACTAAGTAATTTTTAAGTCCTAAGCAAGGCCCTTAGGAATGAAGACAACGTCCTATCCAGCCATATATTCTCTAATACCGAGCATTATCCTTAAACTCAGTAAGTATACAATGAATGCTTGGCAATTTTCATTTATTTGTATTTCTTCCCTTTTTAAGGCTCAAACAGAAGAAAAATCATTGAATGAAGTCAAATCCCTTCTCACTCAGGACTGCTAAATCCTGCATATTGTTTAGATTACATTTTTGTGTGACTTGACTGCTTGATTTAATCCTAGCACCTAGCACTTTTTATTTTGTACATTCCCTACTCAAATATAAAAAGATTTGCTACCTCTGCAGACATTCAAAATAAATTCCTCAGATTCTTGAAGACATAACCATTTTGACCTCACAAAAAAAAAAAGTCTGTCTATAAATCATTGTCAAATGTGTGGAAAAATGTTTACAAACTCTAATATACACGAAAATTACCTGGGGTCACAGGGCCTGAATATTTACATTTCTAATAAGCTCACAGGTGATGTCCATAACTTCTGGTCCACTAGCAACATGGCTTAAGAAATAGCATTTAAGGAATAAGAATTTCATACTCTCAATTCAAATAGCCCTTGTTGAATCACTGCAATCCTCTTCTGCAGAGTGAACAGTGAGGTTAGAAGGGGTAATAAAGTGGGATATCCCCATAATAGAAGGAAGATAGCAAAACAAAAACTCTGCCTATTGATTTAAATAAGTACTTAGTGGGGCTATTATTGACTAAACTGATCTAGATTAAATTCATTAGAATTTAGTTGAGAGAAGCTATATTTCGATCTTCTGCCTTTAGGATCCACTAAAAAAGAAAAAAAAAATGACTACTAGGTGATAACTGAGACAGCCCCTATTCAGTCCAATCTCTCTCTCTCTTTTAACCTACACTCTTTAAAAATGAGATCTGATCTTTGTAATGATGATTCTGACACAAGTCTTCAATTGTCAGACAGCATGTTCAAGGAAATTCATAATAAATAGGATTGTCTTTAAAAACACATCCTTAAAAACTCAACGTGTACTCAAAATATTTCATCTTCTTCCAAGAAGAACCACCTAACATGACATACCTGTTTAAATGATGCTACTCTTTCCTCAAAAGACTTTTAAAGCTCCTCTTTGAGATATGCCTTCAAGCATTTGATGAAATTTTTAATATCCTTGGAAATGGTAAATCTTTTTAACTTGAAGGGAAACTTGGCTTTTTTGAAAGAACCAAAATTCATTAAGCAAATTTTGAATATAAGTAATGGAAAAAATTGATTTTTTTACATGACTTAAGAAAATATGATCCTTAAATCATGAGGCTCTTTTCTTGTGTGACTCATGAGTTGCTCTGCATTATCTACTTAACCACAGTAAAATAAACAAGTAACTGAGATAGAGACCATGGTGAAACCCCATCTCTACTAAAAAATTCAAAAATTAGCTGGGCATGATGGCACGTGCCTGTGGTCCCAGCTACTTGGGAGGCTGAGGCAGGAGAATTGCTTGAACCTGGGAAGTGGAGGTTGCAGTGAGCCGAGATTGTGCCACTGCACTCCAGCCTGGTGCCTAGCAACAGAGCAAGATTCTGCCTCAAAAAAAAAGTTACTAAAATGCCAAATGTGTAACATATTTATATACTTTTTCATCTATTACATCATAGGCTAGAATAAAAGTGACTGAGGAAAGGCTTTTTGCACTTCTTCCTATCCCAGTCTTCACGTTGGCAGGCATAGTATTATGGAAACAATTGCAGTCAGCTCTATACTCTGCCAATCAGAGGTTGCTACTGTTGATTCAGTTGTCTTTTAGTGATTTGCATATATGGCTATAGCTCATCAGATCTGTTTAATCCTAAACATTTACTGAAATCACCAGGGGATTTTTTTTTTTTTTTTTGAGACAGAGTCTTGCTCTGTCACCCAGGCTGGAGTGCAGTGGCACAATCTCAGCCCACTGCAACTTCTGCCTCCTGGGTTCAAGTGATTTTCCTGCTTCAGCGTCCCAAGTATCTGGGATTATAGGTGCCTGACACCACGCCCAGCTAATTTTTGTACTTTTAGTAGATATGGGGTTTTACCACATTGGTCAGGCTGGTCTCAAACTCCTGACCTCAGGTGATCCACCCACCTCAGCCTCCCAAAGTGCTGGGATTACAGGCACAAGCCATAGCACCTGGCCAGGATTCTCTTCTTACAGCTGCAACAAAGAGATGGTAATATGTGCTTTAAGACATATACGTTATGCTTTTTCCAACATACCTTGTTCTCTAACCACATAACTGCTTTGAATTCAGCTGGACAGTAATGCACAGGTGATCTTGCTATACTTAATAATGTTACAAAGTGATGTTACAGTCTTGCTGTTCCATTAGGCTTTTCTGAACACTTAGTTCTGCTTAGGGAATCAAATAAAATGCTTATATCTAATTCCCTTATCCTGTATCCATATTCTATACTCTCTCTTCTGCAAAGCAAAAAATTATCACTCTCCCAATTTATATGAGTCCAAAACTACTAGACACTGAATCATAGAAGTGGAATTTTCAATAAAGCCTTTATTGGTGTAGTAGGTATTCTATCTTAGGCTTTGCATCAAGAAAAGTTTCTTTAAGAATATTACCTGGAACTAGAGGAATAAAGTTGAATATGAGGAATGGACTAAAGTTGAATGTAGATGAAATGAAAATATAAATTTCATAGCCTAGAACAGAGTGAAAGCAAGGTCACTCGCAGGTACAAATCAAGTATCAAGTAAGACAATAAAAGAAACAAAGCAGGGTTGAGTGAAAAACACAGATTCCAAGGACTAATGCAAAATGGAACTCAATAGATGGTGAAGTTGTAAGACCAGAGAATGAGTAAATGCTCATACCTAAAGAGTAATGCAAATTCCACACTGTTCTGATGTGATCAGGCTGCTTCTGTGCCCAGACAAAGCACA
>PVKP010023565.1:0-36124 GCA_004027715.1 Plecturocebus donacophilus
GAATTTGAAGACCACCTTGCGGAAGTAAGGCATATGCAGACTAGAGTAGAGAAAAAAGAATAAAAAGAAATCAACAAAGCCTCCAAAAAAATATGGGACTTCACAAAAAGACTGAGCCTATGGTAGATTGGAGTACCAGAAGGAGACAGGAGAATGAAAACAAGCTGGAAAACACACTTCGGGATATTATCCATGAGAATTTCTGCAATCTAGCAAGACAGGACAAAACGCAAATTCAGGAAATACAGAGAACACCATTAAGATACTCCACGAGAAGATCAACCCCAAGACACATAATCATCAGATTCTCCAATGTTGAAATGAAAGAAAACCTGTTAAGGGCAGCCAGAGAGAAAGGCCAGGTCACCTACAAAGGGAAGTCCATCAGACTAACAGTGGATCTCTTGGCAGAAACTCTACAAGCCAGAAGAGATTGGGAGCCAATATTGAATATTTTTAAAGAAAATAATTTTCCACCTGGAAACTCATATCCAGTCAAACTAAGCTTCATAAGCAAAGGAGAAATAAAATCCTTTCCAGACAAGCAAATGCTGAGGGATTTTACCACCAGACATCCCCTGCAAGAGCTCCTGAAAGAAGCACTAAATATGGAAGAGAAAAACTCGTACCAGTAACTGCAAAAACACACCAAAATATAAAGACCTATGACGCTATGAAGAAACTGCATCAACTAGTGTGCAATATAACCAAATAGCAGCATGATGACAGGATCAAATTCACATACAATAATAACTAACCTTAAATGTAAACAGGCTAAGTGCCCCAATTAAAAGACACAGACTGACACATTAGATAGAGAGTTAAGACCCATCTCAGGCCAAAAACTCCTTAAACTAATAAGCAACTTCAGCAAAGTCTGAGGATACAAAATCAATGTGCAAAAATCACAAGCATTCTTTTACACCAATAACGGAAAAGCAGAGAGCCAAATCATGAATGAATTGCCATTAACAATCACTATAAAGAGAATAAAATACCTAGGAATACAGCTAACAAGGGAGGTGAAAGACCTCTTCAAGGAGAACTACAAACCACTGCTCAACAAAATGAGAGAACACAAACAAATGGAAAAATATTCCATTCTCATGGGTAGGAAGAAACAGTATCATGCAAATGGCCATGCTGCCCAAAGTAATTTATAGATTAAATGTTATTTCCATCAAACTACCATTGACATTCTTCACAAAATTAGAAAAAAAAACTATTTTAAATTTTATTTGTAAACAAAGAAGATCCTGTATAACTAAGACAATCCTAAACATAAAGGATGAAGTTGGAGACATCACATTACCTGACTTTAAACTACAATACAAAGCTGCAGTATCCAAAGCAGCATGGAAATGGTACCAAAACAGACACCAGACCAATGGAGCAGAACAGAGACTTCAGAAATAACACCACACGTATACAACCATCTGATCTTTAACAAACCTGACAAAAACAAGCAATGGAGAAATGATCTCCTATTCATTCATTAAATGGTACAGGGAAAACTGGCTGGCCATAATCAGAAAACTGAAACTGGACCACTTCCTTCCTTACACTTTTACGAAAATTAACTCAAGATGGATTAAAGACTTAAATGTAAAACCCCAAATCATAAAAACTCTAGAAAAAAACACACACAATACCATTGAGGACATAGGCATGGACAAAGATCTGATGACAAAAAAGCCAAAAGCAATTGCAACAAGAGCCAAAATTGACAAATGACATTTAATTAAACAAAAGAGCTTCTGCACAGCAAATGAAACTATCAACCTACAGAATGGGAGAAAATGTTTGCAATTTGCCATCTGACAATGGTCTAATATCCAGAATTTACAAGGAACTTAAACAAATTTACAAAAAAAACCAACCCCATCAAAAAGTGGGCAAAGGATATAAACAGACACTTCTCAAAAGAAGACATTTATGCAGCCAATAAACATGAAAAAAAAAAAAAACACAGTATCACTGATCATCAAAGAAATGCAAATCAAAACCGCAATGAGATACTATTGTCAGTCAGAATGGCTATTATTAAAAAATGTCAGGAAACAATAGATGTTAGTGAGGCTGTGGAGAAATAGGAACACATTTACACTGTTGGTAGAAATGTAAATTAGTTAAACCATTGTGGAAGACAGTATGACATTCCTCAAGGATCTAGAATCAGAAATACCATTTGACCCAGCAATCCCATTACTGGGTATATGCCCAAAGGAATATAAATCATTGTACTATAAAGACACATGCACATGCATGATTATTTCAGCACTACTTACAATAGCAAAGAAATGGAGACAACCCAAATGCCCATCAATGATAGACTGGATTAAAAAAAAATGTGGTACATACACACCATGAAATACTATGCAGCCATAAAAAGAAATGAGATCATGTCCTTTGCAGGGACATAGACGAAGCCAGAAGCCATCATCTTTGACAAACTAATACAAGTACACAAAACCAAACAACCACACACTCTCACTCATAAGTGGGAGTTGAACAGTAAGAACACATGGACACGGAGAGGGAAACAACACACACTGGAGACTGTTGTGAGGTGGGAGGTGAGGGAAGGGAACTTAGAGGACAGGTCAATAGGTGTAGCAAACCACCATGGCACACGTGTATCTATGCAGCAAATCTGCACATTCTGAACACATATCCTGTTTTTTTTTAGAAGAAATTAAAAGAAAAATGTATATTATTTTTCACTAATTAAAATTATATATACATGCAATCAACTATGAGGTTAGAAGAAAAAGAAGAGGAGCTCTGGTAAATATTTATGCCTGTAATTAAGTAGTATATCACATTACAAATTATTTGTAAGAATTTGTGTAATTTATTATAAGTACATTTATATATATCTAATCTCCACTTTATATTCATAAATAAGTTTTATTAAAAACTAATTGATCTCACTAAAGAGTTTAGAAAAATAGGCACAGAAACAACAAAAGCATCATGTTCTTGCAACTGTTAAAAAAGCAACCAACTACTACTATTTTAGCATATTCTCTTTTGGGCATCTTTTAAAGGCACTTTTAATAGTGGTTGCATCAGTCAAGTTTCTCTAGAGAGACAGAACTAATAGTATAGATATTTATATAAGGGAGAGATTATTAAGGAGTATTGACTTAAATCTTAGTCTTCGCTGTGATTTTTGAGTCACTGATTTAAAAAGCCTAGATTCTAGTCCCACTTTTGCCTTTAGTTTTTGATGTGAGGCAAATATTTAGCTTAAAAGAACCTCGGTTTTCTCTTCTATAAAGCCAAGGGCTTAGATCTGATATTCTCTAATTTCCAGTTTTGAAGTCCATGATTTGGTTTCTTTTCATATCTTACAAATGTTTTATATATATTTAAGGAAAGACACCATCCATATGTATTACTATAGTGAATGAGTGTTTATATTCTCTTTTTCAATATACTTATTCACTGTCAATATAGTCAAAATAAACCAAGTTAATTTTATCTTTGTCTTCCTCAGTTATTGTCTCACAGAAAAATTTAAACTTGAAATGTGAAGAATTACATAGGTAATATATACTCATTACTATAGTACATATTTCTAAGATGTGATAAATGAAACATGCTCTTTTTTTCAGCTATGAACTTTTAAATGTAGGATCCTATATACTAATATGTACTATATAAGATGCATTTGACATTTCCTATTAGGTCACATTATTAATTCTCTATTGATTTTGCAATTGAAAACAAAAGATGTAACTTCAGAATGGTGACTAAAATTCCATACAACCATTGAATCTATATTATATGATTTTAGTTACAGATAATAATTTAAAATGGTATACAGATAGTTACAGATACAGATTTAAAATGAGAAAGAGTAATGTGGAAAAGCCAAATTCAGAATTTCCTGGTAGTCGTGCAGCTTACTGGGTAAGAGTCTAGAAAATGGATCAATATCAGTCCTAATTATTTCAGCATCTGTCATATTGCACAGATCTTCTATCACTATTACCTTCTTGGTGGTAAAATATAGATAGGGCTTCAGGCCAGGCATGGTAGCTCATGCCTGTAATCCTAGCACTTTGGGAGGCTGGGTGAACACATCACTGAGGTCAGTAGTTTGAGACCAGCATGGCCAACATAGTGAAACCCTGTCTATACTAAAACTACAAAACAATAGCTAGGCATGGTGGCACGTACCTATGGTCCCAGCTACTACCCCTGTGCCTCAGCTGAGGCATGAGAATCACTTGAGTCCAGGAGACACGTGGAGGTTGAAGTGAGTAGATATCACGCCACTGCACTCCAGCCTGTGCAGCAGAGAAGACTGCCTCAAAAAAAAAAAAAAAATAGGGCTTCAATATAGAAGATTTAAAATGAGAAAGAGTAATATTGAAAAGTCAAATTCAGAATTTCCTGATAGCCATGCAGCTTCCTGGGTAAGAGTCTAGAGTTTGAAGTTGGTTGGAGATAGGTTTAATTCAGTCTTAACCACTTATCGTAAGTTGTTTAACTTTGCTGAATGTCAATGCTTTTATCTACAGAATGATAACAATTATACCTCATCTCAAAATAAATTACATTATATAAGATGATTAGAAGACTACCTGATATATGGTAAATTATCACTATGTTAGGGATTTTATGGGTTTACATTACTATTTTGAGGACTTGGAACATTGAAAACAGAAGTAATTTACCTTAGTCTGATTCTGATGAATTTCCATATAACTTGAAGCTAATGTCTTAGTAGATTCTTTGCAAAAGCAAAAGCTCTTTGTGAGGACATATTACTAAGAACAGATTGGATTATTGCAATGAAATTGCTACATTCAGCATTGCCTAGTCTAGAATCTTATGTTTTCTGCTCAAAGGAAAGAAACAATTCACTGGCAAAAAGAATAATTTCTAGGTCTTTCATTATTGACTGTAATGTTTCTTCTATCACACTCTGGATTAGCAGCCCTGAAACATTCATTACACTGTTTTCACAAAGTGATCTCAAAAAATTATTTGTCATCAAGTTGTGGCTTGATTATAGGACTGTCAATTATCAGCTATTATCAGTAAAATGGTACATTCATTAGATGAAATATTTTGCTTTCCTTGGCATGGTAAATTGCATATATTTTTAATCATTTTGGTAGATGTTTGCTGAAAACAAACATCTTTGCTCAAAACATTATTAAGAAATTATATCACAATGTTTTCTGGTGTCCATTGTTCTTGTCTTTTTAGTTTAGTCTTCCTATTTGTGTTTTTTAAAAATATTATTTCTATTTATTTTCTGAGACCTGAAAGTTCTCTTTCATGTCTCTTTTGTCGAAACAACTTACTTAAGAGCTTTTACAATTCTAGTTTTCATTGCTCTGTTCTAGTCTCTAGCATTTTCTTAATTTTCTTCAGTTCATTCATTAACTATTAAAGCACAATTTCCCACAATATTTGGCCATTTTTTTCTGATGTGTCTTTATTTTCTTTATGTTTCTCAGATACTTACTATCCCCTTTCTTTTTAAAATAGGAATAAACAGCAGTCCTGGAGGGGATTGGGTAGTCCAGTTCCATGGTCCTAATTCTCCCTCTTCTCCACTAAGACATCTTCAGGACACCTCTGTTCACAAACTTCAAAAAATATAGGAGCTATCTTTCTCCTATACCACCAGAATTCCTGTCTCCGTCATTTCGTGTAATATTTTCAGCAGTTACTCCTCAGTGAGTGGTTCTTTTGTAAAGTCTTTCTGAAAGCAGAGGGCCTAGTGCCTTCAAGCTTTCATATTTCATTCTTTCAATTATTTTCAAGTAAAACAAACGCCTTTGAAATCATCTTCTACTCTTGATTGTTAACTAGAGGTATGCCAATTGATTTTACCATCCAATTAGTTTATCTTCTTTTAGGGTAAATACTTGCAAGAAATTGCACAGCTGCTGTTCTATGAACTCTTTTATTTTTAATTTTATTCTATGTGCCTATTGGGTTTTTTAATAAAAATTTGACCTATATTTGTTGGAAATATTATCCAGGAGTTGTATTGTTGTTAGCCTTGTGGCTCTGTCTCATTTTAAGAAGCATTAAAGAGATTAAACGTATTTATTCTTACAGCTGCAGCTCTGTTTGATCAACAATTTAAAAAATTGTATACGTGGGTTCTTGACTAAAATTATATTCAGGTTAAAATGAACATTGCTTATATAGTCTTGATGTAGGTTAATTTGTGTATTTACTATCTGTTTAAATCTATTACTTCAAGCAAAACTGAGTCAACACAGATTGACATAATGGGTAAAACCATCTATCTGAACATAATACAGACATTCTAAACTCAGGGAACTTACAAACTCATGAGGGCGATTGAATACCAGAACATAAAACAAACAAATTTTTTAGTTAGTAATAAATACCATAAAGTAATAAAATGCAGTGTGTGTGTGTGTGTGTGTGTGTGTGTGTGTGTGTGTGTGTGTATCTTTATAATATTTTAGATGGAATCATCAGATAATTTTTCTCAGAAAAGATGATATTTAAGCTAAAATCTAAAACATAAGAGATAACTAGTTATAAAAATGAGTAGTAGGATTCTTTCTGGAATAGCAAGTTGAATTTTCTTTTACCAAAAAGTGAGACTAACAATAAAAACTATTTTATATAAGTAACTGGCATATATTTAATTAGAGCTTTTCTTAAAATAGCAGAATGTAGCAGGAAAAAAATGGGAGAGTTAGTGCTATAGTGCTATTTCAAATTTTGCATTCACAGCTTTTTTCATCTTGATAAAAAGATCTACTTTTGTATTATTAAAGAGCTTAAAGCTCCTTTGCCTGTGTTTGTTTTGTTTTTTTCTCTACATATAATAGAGAAAAATGCATAAATTTAGGCAAAACATGAAATAATAGTTTAATTTGGCAGGACTAATTGATCTAGATAAAACTGAGATTACATTTAGAATAAATATTATTCTTCTTCCAAACACATTATATGACAAAATTGTAGATTTTGCTGTTCCAGGAGGATATCAAAATACTATGATTGGATTCAAGGTAAGATTAAATAATTGCTAAAAATAGCTCTAGTTTGCAAAGTAAACATTGTGAAGATGTAGATAATTAAATCTGTGGTCTAGGATATGAGACAACTACCTCTGGAGAATAAGATTAATGAGCAAAATCCTTACCACACAGTTTTCATACATCATAGTGAAAAATAAACAATCAGCATATGCTTGATATGCCTTAGGAGATCATTTATAGTAATAAAATAAAAAAATCATGTTATCCAAATTGTTCTTACATAAAATATATATAAAATATTTTACATAGTACATACGCATTGTATATATGGTATGAGTATGAGCATTAACCTTTCAAATATGTACTTCATAAAGTAGATTTTGAAAAGAGACATTGCATTATATTGAAAACAAATCTATCTGCTATTTAGCACAGAAAATTACCATGAAAAAATTTCAGGTAAATGTGGTGCATTGAAAATATATGACCACTTTGAATATAGGTTGTGCTAAGTAAGAATATGGAAAAAGCCAGCCATGAATTAAATTTATTTTTTTTAAAATCTTTACTATGAATACAAAACAGTTGTACATATTTCTGGAGTACATGTGATATTTTGATATAAGCATACAACATGTAATGACCAAATCAGGGTAATTGACATATTCATCATCTCAAGTATTTATCATTTCTTTGTGTTAGAAACATTCTGATTTCACCTTTTAAAATTATTTTGAAATAATGTATTATTGTAAACTGCAGTGGGCCTATTTTTCCTCTGAATACTAAATTTTAGTTCTATCTAACTGTAATTTTGTTTCCGTTAACCATCCCATTTTTATTTCCCACCCCAAGTACTCTTTCCAGGCTGTTATAACCATCATTCTACTCTTTATCTCCATGACTTCATTTTTCTTTAGCTCCCACATGTAAGCAAGCACATATAATATTTGTCTTTCTGTGCCTGGCTTATGTCACTTACATAATATCTGTCAGTTCTATCTATGTGATTGCAAATGACAGGATTTCATTCTTTTTATGGCTGAATAATATTCCATTGAATAAAGGTACCATATTTTCATTATCCATTTACACTTAGGTTGATCTATATCTTGATGAACTTGAATATTCCAAGCGGTACTGCAGTAAACATGAGCATACACATGTAAATTTGCCATGCTGATTTCCTGATTTCCTTTCTTTTGATGTATATACCCATCTGTGGAATTGCTGGATCTGTTGTATTTCTATTTTTATTTCTTTGAGAAACTTCCATACTGTTATCCATTGTGGCTGTATGAATTTACATTTCCATAAACAGTGTGTGAGGGGTCCCCTTCCTTCACATTCCTGCCATCATTATTGCCTTTTTAAAATAAAAGCCATTTTACCTGAGGTGAAATATCTCATTGTAGTTTTGGATGACATTTCTCTATAATTAGTGATATTGAGCATTTTAAAATTTATCTGTTGGTCATTTGTATGTCCTCTTTTGAGAAGTATCTATTCAGATATTTTGCCCATTAAAAAATAAGATTTATTTTTGTTTCCTATTGAGTTGTTTGAGCTCCATATATATTCTGGTTATGAAACCCTTGTCACATGGATAGTTAGTGAAAACCGTCTCCCAGTCTGTGGGCCACCTCTTCACTTTGTTGATTGTTTTATTTTCTGAGCAGTAACTTTTTAACTTGATGTGATCCCATTCATTCTCTAAGTTTCCTTCGGTTACATGTGCTTGTGGAGTATTACTTAATGACTATTTGACCAGTTCAGTGTCCTGTAGGGTTTCCTCCAAGTTTATTTTTGTAGTTTCCTAATTTGACATCTCATATTGAAATATTTAAAACATTTTTACTTTACTTTGTATATGGTGAGAGATAGGAGACCAGTTTCATTCTTCTGCATACGAATAGCCAGTTCTTCCAGCACCATTTATTAAAAGATTGCTCTTTCTCCAACGCATCTTCTTGATACCTTTGTAAAAATGAGTCCACTGTAGATGTGTGGAATTATTTCTGGGTTTACAATCCTGTTCCATTAGTCTATGCATCTGTTGTTATGCCTGGGTCATGATGTTTGGGTTACTATAAATTCAAACTATATTTTCAAGTCATGTAATGGATGTCTTCAGCTTTGTTCTTTTTGTTCAAGATTTCTGTGGTCTTTGTGATTTCATATAAAATTCAGTACGATTGTTTCTATTTCTAGGAAGAATCTCACAGGCATTTTGATAGAGATTGCATTGAATTCATAGATTGCTTTCGGTAATAGGAGCATTTTAATAATATCGATTCTTCCAATTTATCAACATGTAATGTCTTTCTGTATTTTGTGTGGTCTTCATCAGTTTCTTGCATCAATGTTTTATGGTTTTCAATGTAGCCCTCTTTCACTTCTTTTTTAAAGTTTAGTTCTGGTTTTTAAATTTTATTTTTAGCTATTATAAATAGGATTACTTTCTTGGTTTCTTTTCTAGTTTGTTATTGGCATATAGAAAAGCTAGTTATTTTTGCATGTTGATTTTTGTGTTCTGAAACTTTACTGAATTTTTTAAAAAATTAATTCTAATAGATTCCTGGTGGAGTTTTTAGGTTTTCTAAATATAAGATTATATTATCTGCAAACAAGGATAGTATGACTTTTTCCTTTTCAATTTAAATACCTTTTATTTTTCACTCTTCTCTAATTGCTCTGGCTGGGATGTTCAATATACGTTGACTAAAAACAGTGAAGGTGGATATTCTTGTGTTGTTGGATATCTCAGAGGGAAGGCTCTCAGTTTTTTCTCATTTAGTGTAATATAGGCAGTGGGTTTGTCATACAGGCTTTTATTGGGTTGAGATATTTTGCTTCTATTCCTAGTTTGTTCAGAGTTTTTATCATGAAGGGATGTTAAATTTTTTGTGTGCTATTACAATGTTCATATGGTTTTTGTCCTACATTCCGTTGATGTGATATCACATTTATTAATTTTCATATGTTAAATCACACTTGTATTCCTGAAATTAATTGCACTCAATTATGATGAATGATCTTTTAATGTGTTATATTCAGTTTGCTAGCATTTTCTTGAAGAGTTTGATTCTATGTTGTTTAGATATATTAGCCTGTAGTTTTCTTTTGATATTGTGTTGTCTCATTTTTCTTTTAGGATAATAGTAGACTCATATAGTGAGTTTGGAAGTCTTCTCTTGACCTTGATTTTTTAAAATAGTTTGACTAGGATTTGTATTACATCTTCTTTAAATGTTGGCAGAATTTTTAGCAGTGAAGCCCAGGAATTTTCTTTGATGGAAAATTTTTATTACTGCTTTTATCTTGCTTTTCGTTACTGGTATATTCAAGTTTAAGATTTTTCATGGTTCAATTTTGGTAGGTTGCACGTGTCTAGGAATTTATCCATTTCATCTAGGTTTTCCAAGGTATTAACATATATTTCCTTACAATAGTTGCTTATTACAATCAATTTTTTGAATTTCTGTGTTATCAATTGAAATGTCTCCTTTTACATTTCTGATATTATTAATTTGGGTTTTCTGCTACTTTTTAGTTTGTTGAAGGTGATTATCTTTTCAAAAAGCCATATTTTCAATTTGTTGACCTTTTGTGTTTTTTTTTTTCCTATTTCGGTTTTTTTCTTTCTTTTTTTTTTTTGCATCTCGCTCTATTGCCAGGCTGGAGTGCAGTGGCACAATCCTGGCTCACTGCAACTTCCATTTTCTGGGTTCAAGCAATTCTCCTGCCTCAGCCTCCTGAGTAGCTGCGACTACAGGCACGTACCATCACGTCCGGCTAATTTTTTGTATTTTTAGAGATGGGGTTTCACCATTTTGGCCAGGATGGTCTCGATCTCTTGACCTCATGATCTGCCCACCTTGGCCTCCCAAAGTGTTGGGATTACAGGCATGAGCCACCACACCCAGCCTCCAATTTCAGTTTCATTTATTTCTAGTCTGATATTTATCATATCATTCTTTCTACTAATTTGGGGTTTGGTATATTCTTCCTATTCTAGTTCTTTAAGATACACTGTTAGGTTGTTTATTTAAATATTTCTATATATACATTTTTAAAATGTAGATATTTACTGCTGTAAACTTTCCTTTAAATAATGCTTTTGTAGTATCCCATAGATTTTGATATGTTGTGTTTCTAATTTTTTTATTTGTTTGAAGAAATTTTTAAATTTTCTTAATTTCATCATTGACTCAATCATTTTGGAGCATATTGTTTAATTTTGTTGTGTTTTTATAGTGTCCAGTATTTCTCTTGTTATTTTAGTTTTATTCCATTGTGGATACAAAACATACTTGATATAATTCTAAATTCTTTTGAGTTTTTATGACTTGCTTTGTGCCCTAACATGTGATCTGTCTTTGAGAATCTTGCATGTGTTGAGGAGAATAATGTGCATTATGTTGTTTTCAGATGAAATGTTCTGTTGCTCTGTCTATATGTATTAGATCCATTTACTGTATACTTCAAATTAAGTTCAATGTTTCTTTGTCAAATTAAAGGATCTGTCCAGTATTTGAAGGGGAGTGTTGAAGTCCATATCTGTTATTGTATTGGCATCTATCTGTCTCTTTTATTGGAATCCTCATTCTATGTATCTGAGTGCTCCAGCGTTTGAGGCATTTACATTTATAATTGTTACATTTTATTGCTTAATTAATCCTTTTATTATTATATAACAACTTTTTTGTATATTATTAAAATTCTTGTTTTGAAGTCTATTTTATGAGATGTAAATATAAGTACTCCTGCTGCATTTTGCCTTCCATTTGCCTCAAATAGCTTCTATCATCCCTTTATTTTCAGATTATGTGCATCTTTATAGATAAAGTGAATTTTTTATAGGCAGCATACAGTTGGGTCTAGTGTTTTTTAAATTTTGTTCCACATAGCTACTCTATATTTTTTTGTTTTAGAATTAGTCTACTTACATACAGTATTATTACTGACAGATAATGATATACTACTGTCATTGTGCTGTTTGTTTTCTGTCTCTCTTGTTGTTCCTCTCTTTCTTTCTGCCGGTCTTCCTTTGTGTGAAAATTATTTTCTGTGGTAGATATCTTAATTCCTTGCTTTTTATTTTCTTTTTTTGCGGAACTATTATGGTTTCTTTTGTTGTGATCATAAGGCTTGCACATAACATATTATAAGCAATTATTTTATACTGATGACAATTTAATTCTTATCAAAAGTGAAAAATAAGCAAAGAGACAACTAAAAAACTCTCCATTTTAACTTCTTCCTTACTCTTAGGCTGTCTGCTCTCTCTATTTATATTGTTTCGTACTGTCTGTCTCTTAATATGTTATAGTTATTATTTTTGATAGACTTATCTTGCAGGGTTCCTACTAGAAGCAAGAGTGAACAGCAAACTGTATTTGCAGTATTGTATTCTGTATTTTTCTGTGTCTTATACTGTTGAGTTTTATACCTTCAGATAATTTTTCATTGTTTATTAACATCTTTTTTTTTTAGATTTAGTCAGCAGGTGGTGAATCCAGCCAGGACCGGGTGTGGCCCATTGGAACAGTGGATTTTCTTGTAGCCAAAGTTTTGTCTAGAAATGCCATCCAGTAGCTAAGACCTGGAATCAGGGGCTTCAAGGATCTGCCTGGTGCTTTATTTTACTCTGGCTATACTGGTACCCACATTGCAAGATAAAGTCCTCTATATTCTTCCCTCTCCTTCCCACAAGTGGAAGAAGTCTCTCCTTGAGCGGCACTGCCTGGAGTTGGGGTAGAGTTGTTGCAGATGAAATGAGAAGGGAAACCGTATTTGATAATTGAAGGTAACAATTAGTTTTGTAGGTTAAACAATGTTTTTTTGATTTAAAAGTTTCCAGACATAAGATTAAGCAATTTAAATTTAAAGCATTGCTAAAGTTGTTTATCCCACATCTTCCTACTTAAAATGGCTTCTGGTCCACATGTCTTCATATTGCCTAAACACTGTTAAAAAGTTGCTCTAGAATTTGCTGATGTCCATACGTGAATCTTTTCTTCTGTTTGCTGGTCATGGTTTACATATTTTGTCAGCCTTCCTCCCTTGCCCCAGTGCTTACCATTGCAAGAGGATGTGCCCCAATATCTTTGGTGATTTCCAACCTATAAGCTCTGAGCAATCTTAGCTTGAAAGATTCATTTAATAATTTTTGCTTCCAGCTTGCATTCATCACAGCCACTCATGGTTGTTTTGAAGATTTTCAGCTTTTGAATACTACACGTTTCCACAAAAATAGAGAAGGAAGAAACATGTATGTGTCTCAGGATAACAACAAAGATTAAATTAATAATTGATGTTAAGTCTCTGGTGAACTTACATAATAAAATTCAGTGTAGGAATTCATATATTTTTAAAAGTAATTTTATAATATTTTCATTTTTCAAATAAAACCACCAGCTATGTTATAAATCAGAAGACATAGTATAACTATTAAATATTATAATGCCATTAGACAAATTAAGTATTTAAAAACAAATCATGACATCTATTTCTAGGCAAGCATACTTATTATTTTATATTTTCATAACATTATAATAATATCTATATCAGATGGCTTCTTGATAATGTGCACTGTAAGTTTTTGTGAATTTGTGTGTGTGTAGCAGTAGTACTAGTAATAGTAATAACATTTAATCAATAATTGAAAGTAGAAAACCTTACATTTAGATATTCATTCACATTATTGGGTTTTTTCCTTTCAAATACTGAAATTTTACTTTCCTTTAAAAATATTAACACAATCTAATATAAAATGCTAACAAATAATTTTAAATCAAGAAGTGAAAACTTGATTAAATCAAAAGGCAAATTTATGATGTATATTAGTATTAACAGAATTTGAGTTGTAATGTTGGCTGTATAATTGTGTACCTTACCTCTGGCTGAAATAATATGTAGACAGGGATTACTAATGTTAGGTGAGACTATAAGTTTATGAAATGTTTGGGATTAACAAAAAGTGAAACAAAACGCTATGGAAGAGGCCCATGGAAATGAGAGGCCATGTAGTTTAACCTTTAATATCTTTATGGCAATCCCTTGATTATAAATAAATGTACAGGGAATTATATGACTGGAAACACAAAATATTATTAATATTGTACTGAGATTTCTAAATATATATGAGAGTAAAATAGAATTATTAAGAATTTATTCATTATATATTATCAAGCTAGCAAATGAGTGGCTGCTCAACTTCCAGGTATGTGTGAATAACCTAGGCTGTTTATTAAAACTGCTGTTTTGTCCTATGTATAAGTTCTGATTCTATGAGTCTGCAGGAGAGCTTAAGAATCTACAGTATTGATAAGCAAACCAGGTAATTGTTACAAAAAACAAGCAAGTTTTTAAAGATACTACTTTACCCAGGGGAAGTTAGAAGCTGTAAAACTCTAGTTTCAAAAAAGGCAGTAGGGACAGGCTAATAAATCCGTTTATGAAGGACTTAGGTAGATTCTGCATTTCTAAATTTGTTGCCAACAACTTAGGAAATTTGTAAGTTGTTGACTTACAAGCTAAATCTTTAGCATCACTATCAACTTATTCTGAAAACTAACTGTTTACAATCAACATGAAATCATTCAAAATACTTTCCCTGAATACAAATAATGAACCTATGATCTACCTTAGAAAATTATTTTTCTCAGAAATTTTTACACCCAGTCAACTTCCCTATTACTGTATCTTACATCCCTTGTAACATGAGCAAAGCCATCAACATACCTCGATTGAATTACTGAAATATCCTCCTGTACTTTTTGTCTTGTGTTTGCACTTGTTACAGTAAATACCATGAGCAGGGCAGGAGAGGGCTGCCCCTCACCAGGAATGTCAGGTGAACATCAGGTGATGGTCAGGCAGTTGTTAAGCTGTCTCTCTAAAATAATAATTGGTCACAGCTGGTGCCAGGGAAAGGTAGTCTCCCAACAGATAGAAAAACCTGAAAATAGTATCAGCAGCTTCCTATTTAGAAGGCAAGGTTAATGGTACAGGGTAAGACTGGCTCATTCCAGAACCCCAAGGGTGAACAGTTAGCCCACTATTCACTCTGCTATGTCCTTTGTTCTCAAGTAGGTAATTCTGACGAGATGATAAAAAAGTTAAGAGTAAATGGTAAGACTGGTTTATCCCAGAACCCTAAGTATGAGTGACAGATGCCATATTCAGGATAGTAGAAGAGGGAAAGGAGAGTTATTCTTCTTCCTTATTTTTCCCTCCTCTGTTCTCTCCTTGTAGATGAGTAATGACATGTCCATACCACAGGACATGTACCTCAGATGCATACCCCAAAGCTGGGAAGTTTGATTCCTCCAAATCTTAAAACAAAAAGCTAGTTTTCCTTTGTAATACTGTTTGACTTAAAAAAGAACGGGAAGAAAATTATAGAAGTTGGCCTTAGAACCCAGTGAAAATCCTCAAATTAGCCTCCTCAGTCTTTTATAACTGAGATCAGCACAAGCAGATCAGGACTAAGAAAAAAAAAATGAAGAGGCAAGAGGCAGGCTCAACTATTGGCTGGTTTACAAGCTTTCCAGCTCCCAAGGACACTCTGCATGGGACAAGTTTGAACTTACAACTATCCCTTTTGGGTTCAAGAGATGCCTATCCTTCGCTAGTCTTCTTCTCTGAGCAATTCTCCTTCAACTCCTGTTCAGTAATGGGGACAAATGTCACCTCCTCCAAGATGGGTGCTTACTATACTCAACCTCTGAATTCATCTTTCCCTCCAGCCCTATTTCTCCTGTGAAAGCTACCTAAATCTTTAATGCATAACTTTAACCTGAACAGTCCTACTTCAGGGGTGTAGAAATAGCATGTAACTAGAATGTGTTTTTGGCAAAATAGTATAAGAAGGCATGGGCATGTGAATTATTTTTTCCTAGTTTAGAATGTTAAAGTATTGTTTTAAGTTTGGATGAAGATAGACGTTTAAACAATTTATGGAAGGTTTGTGAAAAATTAATCCTATAAAAAATTCTGTGTCTCTTATAATTCTGAATCAGTATGTGTTATCAATAATAATTATGATTGTTATGTTAAATTATTGTGTGCCACAGAGGTAACAAATTTCCTTTTAATTGTGTTTTTGACTGTGGCTGATCTAAGATGTTTTGTCATCAATGGACATTTGTTGTCTTATTTTGATCCTCTTTAAAAGGTGGTTTCATAATAAGTTATAGGACTCTTAAAAAGTGCTGTTAAATGCAGGTTTTTCTGATAACTCTAGTTACTGGGTAGTGTGACATTAGAATAGAGGAAAAAATTTTCAGGACTGTGATGGAGAGCTGAAAATGTTCATGAATATTAAGCACAACAGGTGTTAACTGTATTGGTTGAACTAGTAAAAGATTAAAATTATCCTTTTATGCCTTTTTGCTTAAAATATTGCTAATACTTTGTTTTCCAAAGCCAAGAAAACTGTTCTTTTGTTCTTTTGAACTATGTACAGCTTGTAACAATTTAGAAAAGTATACTCCTATAAATAGAATTTGAAGCATATTTCTACCAGATTTCTCAAAAATTTTGAAACTATGAGTATTCCTAACTTATAGCAATAAAGTTACTTGCAGAAGTGTAATAAGAATGTTTATTTTTTATTTTAATTTTTGCAACAGGACACAATTAAAGAAACCGGTTATTTTACCAAAAGTTTAACTCGAATGCTCTTCTTTAAGAGATCAGTTTCAACTTATAGAGCTAATAAAAGCCCCTTGGAAAAACTGGCCTCATAACTTGTCTACACAATCTCTTTACAGGATTTGTACTTATGGCAAGTAAAGATGTTACTTTCTGACAGGCCCAGGAGCCCCAAGCTATCTTGAGACCTTGAGAGGAGAGAAATTTACCCAACTCATATAGATATTTGATGACACAAACTCACGGCTAGGCTTAAGGTGTTAAAAAGGTCTTATCTGAGATTCCTTATGAAACGAAGTTTCATCAAAGCCCATTTAAAAATAAATGTATATGGTAAATAATTACTATTGCTGTGGTTTGTGGAAATAATTGGGCCAAATATAACAACTCTAAAGTTTGTTTTGCAAACAAGTTAGTCCTATCATGATTTGTTTTTAATAAAAATGAGGACTGGAAGGGGGAAAAATTATGTTTGAAGAACTATCATACTAATAACACCTGCTATTAGACTGTATACTTACCATTTGTTTTTGAACTTCTGTCTGCAATTTAGATTAACTTTGCTTATTCCTGTCAACTAATTAGTGATCTCTGGCTGCAGCTCAGAAGAAACAAGAGGGATGGATAATGTAACAATCTGGATCAATATTCTAAATCTGAGCACATACTGGAATCAGCTAGCAACCTTATGCACCCAAGTCTTAGCAGGCATGACTATTGCCACTGTCTACCTGGGCATGTCAGCCGTCTTGAGATTTTTTTTTTTGAGCTGTCCTTGCCACTTTATTTCATTTTGACATCTCTACTTATCTTAAAACTCAAGGGGCCTTCTATATTTGTGGCTCCTTGTATCTCCCCACTAACTCGATTGTAACTTGTACCGTAGGCTATGTATCTCTGGATATTTTCATAGTCCCTGGCAATCTCTTCCAGTAGCAATTCCGTCTTGCTCAGTGTGAAGAGTGCTTTCCAATTAATTTTCCTTCTCATGGGATTTGGCATTATACTTGGTCCGGGAACCAGGATTGTTGGAATCACAAAACCCTCCTCAACCTGTAGCCAGCTCTCAAAGAAAATACTCAAAAACGTTGATGCCATGGCTAAAACCTTAACAACTGTGCAAGAACAAATGGACTCCTTAGCAGGTGTAGTCCTCCAAAATCACTGAGGACCAGATATGTTAATGGCAGCACAGAGAAGAATTTATCTCTAGATGAAAAATGTTGCCTTTTGGTAAATCAATCAGGAAAAGTACAAGAAAATGTCAGATAATTCCCAGACTAAGTCACTTCTAGTTTATGGGAGCAAGTCTTCCAGAGTTAGTTAAATTGGGAAGGAAGCTGAAAATGGTTCTGCTGGGTTCTTCCCTTTTTAGGATCACTTGTTAGTCTCATCCTTTTGGTCTTTTTGGTCCATGTCTTCTAAATCAAATAACCCAATTTGTCTCCTCTCGCCTTCAGGCCATCAAGCTCTAGATGATCCTTAGTGTGAATATTGAGACTTTTGACTCTCAGTATTCAAGAGTCATTCATCTGCAAGGGACCCTAGATTGCCCATCATGGAGACATGGCAGGTGAAGTCCTTCCCCTGTCTCCCTTGGACCTGATTGGATACAGCTTTCACCAACCCATGGAGCAGACCCTGCCCTGACAGCTAGCAAGAGGCCAAGACCAGCAGTACAAGTACAACCATGCTTCTGTCAGCAGGAGGCAGTTACAGTAGACACTTCATCCATTTTCCCCAAAGAAGTGGGGTCTTTGACCCTGGAGGGGGAAAATGTTATAGTAGGTAGCTAGTCAAGCATAAGCAGGGCAAGAGAGGGCTACCCCCACACCAGGAATGTCAGGTGATCATCAGGTGATGGTCAAGCAGTTGTTAAGCTGTCTCTAAAATAATAATTGATTACAGCCGGTTCCAGGCAAAGGCAGTCTCCCATCTCCCACTAGATAGGAAAACCCGAAACTGGTGATAACTTTCCTGATAAGATCTCATGAACTGGATGAGTGGGTTTGAGCATAAACACTAAGAGGCAAAATGGCAGAGTTTAACTGGTATTTGATCTTCTCCTACGAATATGACTGGTAAGAGAAGAACACCTCAAGTGAGAATGTGCAAAATTTTGGTAAGCACAAGACATATGTGACCCCTGTGTGCTGACAAGCTACTAAGCTTGCAGACAGCACATCCCAAAAGAAGAATCATAAGAGAAGTAACACAAGACCCTGGAAGCATGACAGTGTATAAAACCCCAAGTCAAAAGGTCAAACTGCAAACTTGATTTCTCAAATAACTTGCTTGGCCTTCTTCCAAGTGTACATTACTTCTTTTCATTCCTGCTCTATAGTTTTTTAATAACATTTCACTCCTGCTCTAAAACTTGCCTTGGCCTCTCAGTCAAATGCTTTCTTCTAAAGAGACAATAATTGACATTGCTGCAGACCTGTATAGATTCACCACCAGTAACACACTTAGCTTCACCTTGCACAGGGTAAATAAAATGTATGAAGGCCAAATAGAAAAGGGAAATGGAAGCAAAGCTTTACTGAAGAAATTAGCCAATAATTTGTTTCATTAGGTACCATTATTTCTGATATTTACCAAAAATACTTAAATTGGTATAAGGTAATTAAATTAGTATAAGTAAACGAGCTCACTTTAAGCATGCTCTGTGGAAATTATTGTATGGATAATTTAAGTAATGATTTTTTTGAAAAGAGAGAAAGAAGACATCTGCTTCTCCTATCAATCGGAGTCCACTTTACATTGATATAACTTTCAAAATAATTACTGCTTTAAGGTAACTAGAGCATCACAAAACTGTCTCAATTCTTTGCTATCACTTTATATCTTGCTCTTATTTTAAAAATAGACAGCAATTTTGGGCTTGATTTCCTTGGTAGGGCTTATTATTAATTGTATTTTTACTATTTTACTAGATGTCATTTTCACTTTAATCATTAAGCCTGTGATTAACAAAATTTCATCACCAGAGTGTAATGTTTGGAGCTAAAGAACTGTAGATATGTTAAGGATATTAAGTAACATGTGTCACTTCATTGCATTCATGTTGCTAAGTGACTATAGAATGATTTTTAGAACTATAACAAATTGTATATTTTCTGAAGATATGTTTTTATTGATGTTTTGCTTTAGAGATTATATGAATCTTTGGATATTTCTTAGATTGATTTGTTAACATTATTTTGCTCAAGTAATTAAAGTCACAATTCAATAAGCATTTTATCCAAATGGCATAAATGAATTTCAAGAGATAATTGGAATTCTATAGCTCCTATTGATACAGTGTTTACTTGAGTGTCTTATTTTGTGAAAAGAGGTAATTAAATTATGTAGCTCTTTATGGATTTTTAAAAATTTTTTATTTTAATGAAAGTATTGCTTATATATAGCTTTAAAAGGCAGAGTACTTTAGGGCCTAAAGGAAAAAAAACAACAACAGTAAAACACAATATCCTGGGCTAAAGTAAACAGTCATGTTTCAAACTCCAGAAGAAACCATTTTCAGTTATTTAAATGTTTTGTTATGATCATAGCTACCAAATAAACTTACCAAATAACTTTACAATGCTATTCTTTATTTTACCCTACATACATGACCTATTGTATTCTACTATTGGAGGGTTAAATTCCCTTAAATTTCTTGCTGAAAAAGATCACTGGAGATAAGTTTTTGAAATATTGAAAATCAGAAAACAAACCTCAAAGCGTTCTGTCTTCACACTTGATTGGTAGGGTGGCTGGATTTAGACTTTTCAATCACAAATACATTTTTCTTAGATTTTTAAAAGGCAGTACGCATTAGACTTCCAGCTTTTTTTGCTGCTATGAAGAATTTTGATATCATTTTCATTCTGGTCCTTCATGTACAAAGTTGAATTATTTTACTCTTACTTTGGAATATTTGGGGATTTTTTAAAATCCCTCTTATTTTGCTGTCTCACAAATGGTGTGTTCTTTGTGTGTATGTGTGTTTCCTCATTTATTGCTCTGAATATTTGACCCATATTTTAATGTAAAAACTTATTTTCTTTAATTCTGGAATTCTATTTTTGTGTAATTATACTCTCCAACTTTCTCTTTATTCCCTTTCTGCAACTTATGTTGGTTGACTTAGCTGCATTATCTAATTTATTATTATTTTTCTCTTATTCTCTAATTGTCTTTTGCTATTTTTTAATGTAATATTTACTCAAATTCATTTTAAAAAATAGTTTTGATTCAATAATTTTTTACATTTCCAAATACCTTTTATTATCTTAATATTTAAAAACAAATTAGCTGTTCTTGTATTAGTGCAGGATATATTTTTATTTTTCAAATCTACTAACCATCTATTTTTATCGCTATTGATTTATTTTCTTTGTATTTTTAAATTTTTATGTTTTTCCCTTTTATGTTAGAAGTTTTGTCAAGTATATCTTGATCTTTTGTTTACTGAAGTGTCTCCAGTTACTAAAACAGTGCTTGGGTCAACAAATATCTGGCAAATGAATAAATGGCTGAATATTTGGCAATCTTTCTTATTTCAAAAGGAGGTACTGAAAATCTAAATTAATTCCTATGAGCATGAGATGACCCTGTCGACATCTCAGTTTTTCTGTGGAGTGGTCCAAAAGAGAGAGAGCTGGGCCACTTTGTTTGATGACCCTCAAACATAAGCATCTGTGCACTGTTGTTGGGGGAGCCTGTTCTCAAAAGGGATCTCTAAATCTCTGATTTGATGGGAGTAGGGGTAGGTAATTCTGCCTTCTAGAATCTATAACCCTGAGTGAGGACAATATGGTTGAGTGTCTTACTTCCTATTATTCAGACTTTTACTTTCAGTATTTTTAGGATGGTGACCCTGATGTGCTGTACAGAATCCCTTTCCCTAAATATAGTACCTCTGGTTCACTTTCTCCAGGGAGTAAAATTCCATTGCCTGTTGGGCTGCAGTGAAGTAGTTTTCACTACAGGTTGGGTGAGAGAGGAGATCTAGTAATTACACTGCTTAATACTTCCACTTTCAACTAATCCTTATACAAATTTCAGTGCCACTTCTCAACCTATCCTCATAGTAGGTTGCAAGATTTAGCATAAAAATTAGAGGATGCTCAGTCCTATGTGAATTTCAGATAGACTGATTGTGTTTCAGCGTAAGTATAACCCATGCAATTATAGTATACTAAAAAAATGTTCTTTGATTTTCAAATGTAATTGTGTGTCTTCTCTTTTACCTGGCAACCCTACAAGAGGCTCTAGTTGCCTGCAGTTTCAATCTTTTCTTGATTGTTTTTGTGATGCATTGAATTAAATTTGATTAGCCATCTCTTAACCCAGCATCTGGATTTCAGCTTTTTCCACTATGCAAATGGCAGTATAGTCATTCATACTCTTTCCATCTTCTAAAATATTGTTGATGTATTTCACCTGCTTTTCTTTCCTCTCTATTTTCTATACTTTAGAGGGTATATATCTTCTTATTTATTTACTGTCTTTTTGTTGGAATTTTTGGAGAGAGTGATAAAAAAAGTTTCATATGACAATGTGAAGTGGCAGTCTTTGTAAGTATTATTGTTGTTATTATTACTGTTATTTTTTCAGATGGAGTCTTGCTCTGTCTCCCAGGCTGGAGTGCAGTGGTGTAATCTAGGCTTATTGCAACCTTGCCTCTCAGGTTCAAGTGATTCTCCTGCCATAGCCTCCCAAGTAGCTGGGACTACAGGCACATGCCACCGCACCTGGCTAATTGTTTTGTAATTTTTAGTAAAGACGGGGTTTCACCCTGTTAGCCAGGATGGTCTCCATCTCTTCACCTCGTGATCTGTCCACCTCAGCCTCCCAGAGTGTAGGGATTACAGGCATGAGCCACCACCCCTGGCTGTAATTATTTTTTAAATGTGAGAATTTGTTTCTAAGATGTTCCTGCACATACAATTTTGCATTCTCTGGAATAGTTGTCTAATAGTAAATGAATAAAGAAAACTAGCATTTTACAGTGTTAAGATTTTTCTTTAATGCATATTGTAAAATAATTACAGCCTATGGAAAGCTTGCATTCATACCCAATTAAACTATTTGAAATAAATAATTAAATACTTACAATTGATGAAGTTGTTTAGGTGAGTCTGATATGGATCACAAAATTACATGGTGTATATGTGAGGACAATAGAAATAGTTTTCATGTGTATGCTGCTTGTCACACAAACAAGGATGCAATCAATAGTTTCAAACTTAAAGTCATGATGGATTTCACATGCCAAAAAGATCTTAACAACAGAATTAGTTTCTCACATATTTGCACCTAATAAACTCAAATATACCTAAGCATTTTTAGTAAATTAAATGGAAAGATAGTTTTATTTGCCTCAAGGAGACATTAAAGTACATGCTTCAAAAGATAAATGACAGGACTTGAAACACAGCATAAGACTGAGCATTTGTCAAATCAAAATTGAAGGCAACAGACAGTAAATTGGATTTTCTGTCACAATAACATGTAGTTCACTTTCTATCAATGTAACAAATGTTATAATATATACTTTATAACATCACATGTTTTATTTGTTTTTGCTGCTGGAATTTTAAAAATACGGTGGGTCTCTATTGTTGTTGTACCACAATTCACTGTTAAGCATTCCAAGTTTGTTTCTTAAGGATATATTAGCCATCAGCCATCATCTCAAATGCAGAATGATCAGCACTATCAGCACTCAATTCAGGTTCAAAGGATACTGAATTATGTGATGTTGAGCCTGCTAGAGGTACTAATCATCTCTCTGAGACCAACTGTTCTCCGCTTCAAAGATGAACACAATTCGAGTATTTTATTACTTTTTCTGCAGACACTAAAGAATAAATGTAAAAATAAGGAAAAGAATAACAGTCATTTAAATCAAATTACAGAATGTATCTTGTAACTCTGATGACATAAAAAAAATCCATACAGTTAAATTAAAATGCATTTTCCTCAGGAATTTTATGAAATATATATATAATTTTTTGTTGTTTTTCAATAAAGAGTTGCTAATTGCTTTCTGATCAGTGATGGGAAATATTTAATAATTCTCAGCACTTCTAGGAAGAAAAAAATGCAGTTTTCCAGGGATAGTGTTCTGAAGCTATTGTGAGGAATTTGATATGAAAAACTATAAATAATGAAATAGTTCCAGTGCCAAAAGCTAGAAGCACAATTTGTATGGGTTATTTGTGTTTTTATTTTTATTTGTTTTATTTATTTTCAAGTTTACAATCACGCAAAGGCATCATCCAGAGAAACTGTTCATTGAGAACAATCATTCTGCTTTTAATTTTCAGTACAGTAATCAGTAAATTCTATGAGATGTTTAGCACTTTACTGTAACTTAGACTTTGTGGTAGATGACATTGTCCAACGGTAGGCTAATGAAAGTGTTCTGAGCATGTTTAATGTAGTCTGGGCTAACAGTAATGTTCAGGAGGTTAGGTGTGTTAAACTGAATCTAACATTTTCAGCTTATGACGAGTTTCTCAGAATATAACTCCATTGTAAGTTGAGAAGCATCGGTACTTTTAACATGTGAATTCAAAATAAGCATCGTTTATTTGTTGAGCTTCTGCTATACTTTCAAGTCTAAACCATCTGCTAGTCATTTAGTATCATTTTATATAATGCTCACATTTCTGCACACATGGTAGATAACTTTTACTGCCATTTTGCAGATCAGAACAAAGTTTGAGAGGTTAATTAGCATATCAATGTTTAGCCATTAATAACTGCCACAGAAGGAATTTGAGGCCATGACAGACTGACTTGAAATGCATGCTTCTCTATTACAGTACATCAAGTCACATGTAGAATATGGTTCAATCAATCATCTATTCTTTTAAAATGGACAAACATTTATAAGTATTTAAATGTCCACTTGCTAAAAATTGATAAGAATGTTTTTGTATTTATCTGAAAGCCTTTTAGATAGTGTTTATAATGTTTGGAATATTGAGATGTTTTAAACAACCCTGAAAATAATAAATTTATCCATTAATTGAAGAGCTAATCTTAACATGGAAGAAGCAGATAAATATTAGCTAGCTGGCTAGATGATAGATGATAGATAGATAGAGAGATAGATACAAACAGAGTAAGATAAGATATTCGGAGTGACTGTGATGACTCAGGAGACAAATATTTTCATGAAATAAAATTGCCCCTATGTTGCCTCTTCCAGAGATGTTAAATGAAGTTTTAAAGTACTTTACAGTATTAATTACTTTTTTTTCTTTTTTTTTTTATTGCATTTTAGGTTTTGGGGTACATGTGAAGAACATACAATATTGTTGCATAGGTACACACGTGGCAGTGTAATTTGTTACCTTTTAACATTACTTTTGAATATGACATCATTTTGTGACCAACTAAGAGGAGACACAGATTTAATTAGGGTAATACTGAATACTTACTAGATTCCAAGCATGATCTTAGATGTTAGGAATAGAAAGATAAAACAAAAACCAAGCAACATAAGCCGTTCCTTCATGAAGATTTCAGTTTAGTGGGGGAGGAATACAAAAATCAAATAATAATGCAAATAACAAATGAGTCACAACTTTTATAAGGGCTATGGAGGAAAGCTAACATTTTAAATAAGGGTGATGGGCAGAGATATTTTGAATTAAGGAGACAAAAGCTATCTTGAGGATTGACACTTAAGTATAGAACTAGAAGAGTTACAGAGCCCAGAAAGAGCATTCTGGGCAAAGGAAACTATGAGAAAGTTACTGAGACAGAAGACTGAAGGAAAAGTAAGTGTAGGGGTAGTGTAAGCATCAAAAGGGAGTATGCTAAGAAATAAGACTCTCAGGTAGAAAAATGTCAAATCCAGCAAAGCCTAAAATTTACATATGCACAAACTTTCCTCCTTTGTACCTACCATTTGCAAAATATTATTCTGAGCACTAGAAATATAACATTGATCATAACAGAGGCACTGTATTCATGAAGCTTCTATTCCAGTGGCAGGAAAAAGGTACCCAATAAAATTATCTCTCTCTGTCTCTCTCATAATCAAACAAGATTGGAGCGGTGAATAATAGACAACTTTACAGATGAAGCCAAGTGTGACATTTAGATATTTATAGGGATTTTGAATATTATTTCAATTCTGATGAGAAAACTTTAGATGGCTGACTTTAGAAAATTCATATGATGTAATTAAAATTACATTTTAGGTTAATTGCTAAGTTAAAAAAAAAAGCATCTACGGGCTAGGGTTAAAGCAAAGAGAGTAACCATGAGGCTCTTTTAATTGTGGAGAGAGGGGCAATGTTGGATTGGTCTATTATAACGGTGTAGAAAGTTAAGTGGTGAGAAATTGATGGACTCAGGATATATATTTTAATGAAACCTGTAGAATTTTATTATAAATTAAATGTGGAGTATGGCAGAATATTTAAATATTAAAAGAACTTGGCTATGATTGGGAATATCAAATTATGGCAGTAATTATGAATGGATTTGTGATTATTGTTATTTTATTTTATTTTAGAGGAGCACTAATAAACATGTCTGGTAGCTGGTGAGAAGGATTCCCATAGAAAATTTAAAAATATAATTTCAAGAAAAGAAGGGAGATAATTGTGTGTAAAAGCCGAATCATTGAGAAAGTGGGACAACCCATTAAAAATTGATAAAGTTAATCTTAAATAATGGCAAGGCAGTTCATCTTTTTTTTTTTTTAATTCAAGAGAGGCAGAATACATATGTGTATGGGCATACCAATAGTAGGAGGATGCAAAGGTAACATTGATTATTTGATCTCTTTTTGAATTTCTAAGCAAGATCATCAGGTGAAAAACGGGTGCAAGTGGTGCTAGAAGTTGAAAGCAAGAAACAATGTGAAAACCATGGTTTGGTATAGGGGAGAGTAAATTTACTAGTGGCACAAAATAAAATTTCTATTAAAATATCAGGAATTTTTTTTCTGAGCTAACAGCAAAACATCTATTTCCCATCTAAGTTTAAATTCATATTTTTAATTTTAAAACTGCCATCCCCATATGTAACAGTAGTTACATGGGGCAATTGAGCATTTAAAATGTGACTATTTATGCTTTTGTCTCTTTGTGTGTGTTTGTGTGTGTGTGTGCACATTTGCATACTTTATGTTTTACGGACAGAGAGGATTCAGTTATCAGGCACACTGTATTCATATTGCATTATATTCATGTTATTTACGGGAGATTACTGTGAATCAGCTTAAAATTTTAGAGACAACATGTGAGGAGATCAGCGATTTAGAAATCCGAAACACACACATCCACACACAGGCACTAGAAAGGAAGAAAAACTGACATTGATAAATGTATTGAGTGCTTTACAATGCGTAGGTTACTTTAAGTAGCATGTTCCATTTATAGTCACAACTCTTGAAATAAGCATTGTTATTCCCCTTTTTAAAAAGGATGTAAAAACTGAAGTTAATTAAGGAGCATAGTGCCAAGAAAGTAGCAAGTCCAGCAGTCAAAACCAGTTTTGTCTTCTTTCAAAGACTGAATGTTTTTTAACTATTACACAAAGCAAAATTATTTTCCATAAAAAAGAGTTAAGGATTTTTAGAAGGGAAAGTTTTCTGGAAACAAGCCTCTCCTAAATCCCAGGGTACCTCATGAATCAAGTATATAGGTCTCACTTGGGAGCCCCAAAGTTTGTCCTGTATTACCTAATCCCATGTTTTCCTATGACCTCTATTATACAGTTAACAAAATGCAAAAACCTTAGGAATATCAGCAAGTTGGAGGAATAAAAATTTACCCACTTATATCCCTCCAAAAACAGTATTTTAGCAGCAAATCATAGACAAATGTGTCTTTGTGAGAGCTTTGGTATCCGGATAAGAGGCTGCAAAAACTCTGTCGAAGCCCAAGACCAAATCAAATTATTTTGAGAAGGTAGGCCAGTGCCTAGGTGCCAGGCTCACTGGCTGTGGTCCCAGCTACAGACCCAGAAACAGCTATGTCCCCCTGTGGACTTGGTTCCAGTCCCATTTGGACTTGCTCCTGCCACCAATACCATCTATCCCAGGATCTAGAAGAAGCCGCACCTGGCCATGCCTCTGGCATAAGACCTACTGACCTCAGGACCAGCTGTAGACCCTAATGCAGCCTGTGATGTGGCTCAGACTGTCATAGCAGTTCAGAAACATGCACGTTTCTTGGCAATGCATGGACCAATGAAATACAAACCTACCTTTTTCCATGAAGACAGACGACTGACCTTGGTCCAGCTGCATATCCTAAAATGAGCCTGTTACTGAGTTCCAGCTCCTCTCGGACATGGTCAAGGGAGTTGCATGCCCAGCAACTTAGTGGGAGACATGCCTGTTTGTGTTATCAAAGATAGGCTACCAGCCTCAGTATGACTGTGGATCCTGAAGTGACCATATAACTTAGTTTTAGCTTCAATCATCTGTACCACCAGAACAGTCTCATTTACTCAGTGGGAGATTTCCCAGGGACCTGTTGGAGGCTACACTTGCCCATAGACTTGGTAATAAACCCTACCATCTGTAAACCCCATTGCAGATCATGAGGTAAACCCTTGCCCAGTGCCAGAACCACTGACCAAGATGAATGAGACACTCCTGTCTGTCCAAAGACCAGACAGAATCCACACTCACCCAAGCACCTGGTAACATGTGAACCATGGACCCCATTGCTGACCAAGGAGCAGCTATATGACTTGGTTTCAATGCTAATTGACTGCAATCCTTAGGGACACGACAGGAGGTTATTGCCTGCTGACACCAGTCTGTAAAGAGTAGAAGAGGTGATTATTCCTTTTAATGCATAGACATTAGTACAAGGCTACATAGATCATAAAGAACTGGGCAAACAAGACGCCACCAATGGAAATTAACATGGCTTCAATAAATAATCCCAAAGAAATGAATATCTATAAATTGCCTGAGAAATAATTAAAAATAATCATCCAAAGGAAGGTCAAGAAGATGTAAGAGAACACATATAGATAACTAAATAAAACCTCAAAGATAATATATGGACAAAATGAGAAGCTTAATAAACATTTAGAAACCATAAAAAAGGATCATCAGATGTCCTGAAGCTGAAGAATGTAATAACAGAACTGAAAAATTCAGCAAAGAGCTTTGATAGCAGACTCAATCATGCAGAAGAATAACTGGCAAACTTGAAAACAGGCCACTAGGGATTGCCAAGTTAGAAGAAAAAAAAATATTAAAGTGTAAAGAAACCATATAGGATCAATGGTATACCATTATACAAAATAAAAGTATATACATTGTTGGAAATCCAGAGAGGAGAGAAGGGGGGAGGGGGAAAGACTAAGACTTTCCAAATTTGGAGAGGGATATAACATACAGACTCACAAATCTCAAGGGATCTCAGGCAATACCAATACAAACATCACCAGGGTATAAATTATTAACACATTGTCAAAATTGAAAGACAAAGAGAATCATTAAAGCAGCAAGAGAAAAGAGTGTGGTCACATTCAAATTAACTGCTGTCATATAAGGCTACTGGTGGACTTCTCAGTAGACAGCTTGCCAGCCAGGAGGGAGTGGAATTATATATTCAAAGTACTTAAATAAAAAAAAAAATACTGTCGACTAAGATTACTACACCCAGTAATTCTACCTTTTGGAAATTAAGAAGAGGTAAAAAAAAATTCCCAAACAAAATCTGAGGATGCAAATTACAACTAGATCAGCCTTACCAAAAAATGCCAAAGGGAGTTCTTCAAGTTAAAATAAAAGAATAGTAAGTATCAACATGAACATGCAAGAAAATATAAAGCTTTCTGTTAAAGGTAAATATAGAGTTAAATTCAGATTACTATTACAATGGTAGTAAGTAAATTATTTTAAGTCTAGTATAAAAGTTAAAAGACAAATTTATTAAAAATAACTATAGCTACAATAGTTAATGGATACATAATTTTAAAAGCTATAAATGGTAACAATAATAGCATATATGTGGTAGGGAGAAGTACAAGTGGAGTTTTTGTATGTGATTAAACTTACGTTATTGGCTTAAAATAGACTATTACTGTAAGATTTTTTTCATGTAAGCTTCATGGTAACCATGAAGAAAAAAGCTTCCAGTATATACACAGAAGATAAATAGAAAAGAATTTAAATATAGAAACAAAAATGCAAGCAAATAACACAGAAAGCAAGAGAAAAAGAAAGGAACAAAGAACTACAAAATAGTTTAAAAAATTAAAATGTAAATTGAATAATTTTTTTCAATCAAAAGGTACAGAGTGTCTGAATAGGTAAATATCAAAATAAACATGATAGAATAATATACTCCACCAAAGAGGCTTGTTTTAGCATTAAAGGCACACATGAAACTGAAAGTGAAGGAAATTAATATATTTTATGCAAATAGAAACATATAGAGAGCAGGAATAGTTATATCAGACAAAATAAGTCAAAAAATATAAAAACAGATGAAGTCATTTTGTAATAATTAGGATTCAATTCATTAAAAGGATTTAACAGTTGTAAACCTGCAAGAGCCTAGTATCAGAGAACTTAAGTATATCAAGTAAATATTAGTAGAACACAACGGAGAGATATATAAGAATAAAATAACAGCAGGTGACATCCATACTCCAGTTTTTACTATGGACAGATCATGGAGATAGAAAAGTAATAAGGAAACATTGGACATGAATTACACTTTAGATAAATAGAGCTTACAGACATATATATGATATTACATATAACAGCAACAGAATACACTTTCTTCTCTAGCTCACATAGAGAATTCTCAAGGGTAGATCACATTTTAGGCCACAAAACAAGTTTGAATAAATTGTAAAAGATTAAAATAACATCAAATTTCTTTTTTGATCATACTGTTATAAAAATATAAATGCCTTTAGGAAAATTGGAAATTTCACAAATATGTAAAATTTACACATCATCCTGAACATGATTATACAAGAAAATATAAAACTCACTGTTAAGGTAAATACAAACTCAAAGAAATCCAATATGCCAAAGAAAAATAAGAAAACAAATATATCTTTAAATAAACACAAATAAAAAGACAACATATCAAAACTTATGGGATGAAGCAAAAGTATTTCCCAGAGAAAAGTTTTTAGCAGTAAATGCCTATATGGAGAAATAAGGAAGACCTAAAATAAACAACCTAACTTTTTGCCTCAAGAAATTGAAAAAAAAATTAACACAAAGCAGAAGAAAGTAATGATTATAGAAGAGTATAGAAGAAAATAATAATATCATAGCAGAATAAATGAAATATAGGCCCACAAGGCAATTTTTAAAAATCAATAAAACTGAGAGTTGTTTTTTGAAAAGATACAGAAAAATAAACCTGTAGATGGACACACTCAAATAAAATCATAAGTGAAAGAGGAGACATTATCACTGATATGAAAGAAATACAAGTGTTCAAAAACTACTATGTATAATTATATGCCAAAAATTTAATATACTAGAAGAAATATACTAAGAAATTCTTAGTAACTTACAACTTGCCAAGATGAAATCACAAAGAAACAGAAAACCTGAACAGCAGAATAAACACTAAGGCAATTGAAGCAGTAATCAAAAACCTCTTAACAAAGACAAGTCAAGCACCAACGGGCTTAGTAGGTGAATTTTACCAAGCATTTACAGAAGAATGAATGCCAATTCTCCTCAAACTCTTCAAAAAAATGGAAAAAAAAAATCCAAACTCATTAGATGAGACTAGAACTACCCTGATACAAACATCAGAAAATGAAAACATCAAAAAAAAAAAAGAAAAATATTGCAGGGTAATATCCATGATGAACATAAATGCATAAATTGACAACTAAATATTAGCATAGTAATAGGATTATATGTCATGATCAAGAAGGATTTATCTTTTCCATGCAAGAATGGTTCAACATATGCAAATTGGTACATGTGATCCACCACATTAACAGAGTAAAGGATAAAAATAATATGATTTATATTGAGATGCAGTAAAAGCCTTTGACAAAATTTATCATGTCTTTATCATAAAAAACTCTCAACAAATTAGTTATAGAAGGAATTAACCTTAACTTAATAAAGGCTATATATGACAAGCCCACAGCTAACATCATACTTATTGGTGAAAACTGATATATTTTTCTCCAAAATCAGAAATAATACAGGGGTGCCCACCTTACCACTTTTGTTCAACATACTACTAGATGTTCTAGCCACAGGTAGACCAGAAAAAGAAAGAAAAACAATCCACATTATAAAGGAAGAAATGATTTTTTCTGTATTTAGACATGACATAATCTGACATATTTAAAACCCTAAAGATCTCACAAAATAATTATTAGAACAAATAAATTCAGTAAAGTTGCTAGTCACAACATCCACAAGCAAAATTCAGTAGTGTTTCTATACACTAATAACAAATTATCAGAAAAGGAAATGAGAAAAACAATTTTATTTTAAAAAGCATCTAAAAGAACATAAAATTTGGGAATAGATTTAACCAAGGAAGTTAAAGATCTGTATGCTGAAAACTACAAGACTTACTGAAAGAAACTGAAGAAGACACAAAACCGGAAAGCTATGTTCTTTACATGAACTGGAATAATTAATACTATTAAAATGTCCATACTGCATAAAGTGATCCACAGATTCAATGCAATCCCTAGCAAAATTTCAATGGCATTTTTAACAAAAAGGAAAAAAAAATTTCAAAATCCATATGGAACTACAAGAGACCCTAAGTAAACAAAGCAATCTTCAGTAGGAAGCATCACACTTTCTGATGTCAAACTACGTTACAAAGTTCTAGTAATCAAAACAGCATGATACCAGCACAAAAGACAGTATATGGAACAATGGGCCAGAATTGCTAGGCCAGAAATAAAACTGTGAACATATGGTCAACTAATCTTTGACAAAGGTGCCAAGAATCCACACTGAAGAAATGATAGCCTCTTCAATAAATGGTAGAGGGAAAACTTGATATCCACATGCAAAAGAATAAAATTGGACTTTTATCTTTCACCATAAGCAAAAGTTAAATGAATTATAAGCTTAAATGTAATGCTTAAAGCCATAAAACCAATAGAAAAATAGGAGCAGGAAATTCCTTGAGATTGGTTTCTCGAAAATGATTATATATGACACCAAAAGCAAAGGCAACAAAAGTAAAGTGAGATTATTTCAAACCAGTAAGTTTCTGCAGAGTAAATGAAACAACCAACATAATGAAAATACAACCTATGAAATGGGAGAAAATATTTGAAAACGATGTGTCTGATAAAGCCTAAAGCTCATGTAAGAACTCAAAAGAAAAATCCTCCACAAATAACACAATTTACAAATAGGCAAAGGATCTTAATGGACATTTTTTAGAAGAAGATATACAAATGGCCAATAGATATATGAATAAGTGTTCAATATTACTAATCATCGGGTAAATTCACATCAAACCACAATGAGATATCACTCCAGATATATTAGAATGATTATTATCAGAAAAGCAACCAATAAGAAATGTTTGTGAGGATATGGAGGAAAGAGGACTCTTTTTAAAACTTTTATATTTGATTCAAGAGAGCCGTGCAGGTTTGTTGTATAGGTAAAACTCATGTCACAGAGATTTTTGTACAAATGGGAATTTTAAATACTTTTGGTGAAAATGTAAATTTGTGTAGATATTATAAATATAGTATGAAGTTACCTTAAAATATTAGTAAAACTTCATGAGAACCAGCAATCCCACTTCCTAGTGTATATTCAAAAGTATTGAAATAAGTATCTCAAAGAAATGTTAGCACTTCATGCTCATGCATTATTCACAGTAGTCAAGATATAAAGGCAGTCTAAGTGTCTGTCATTGGAACAATGGATAAGGAAATGTGAGATAAATATAAAATTAAATGTTTGTTATTCAGCCTTAAAAAATAAAATTCTACCATTTATGACATAAATAAACCTAGAGGACATTATGCTCCATAAAATAAACCAGACATAGAAAGATAAATTTTATATGGTCTTACATGTGGAGTCTAAAAAAGTCAAACTCATAGAGACAGTAAGTAAAATAACAGTTTCTAGGGATGGGTAGTGGTGGGAGGAGGGAGAAAAAAGTTGGGCAGGGGAGATAATGATCAAAGGGTACAATATAAATAAGTTCTGGGGATCGAATGTACAGTATAGTAACTACAGCAAATAATACTATCTTGCATATTTCAACTTTGCATAGAGAGTAGATATTAAGTGTTCTCACCACACACAAAAAGATAACTATGTAAGGTGATGGATATGTTAATTTACTCCATTGCTGTAATAATTTCACAGTGTTTACATATATAAGGCCGTCACATTATACACCTTTAATATATACTATATTTTTCAACAATTATACCTCAATGAAGATAGAAAAGAAAATACAAGATTTTGGAATTGTCTTCAGATACATCTGCAAAACAAATAGCATTCCGGGCATAGGAGCAAATTCTTGTTAGAACAATTCTAATCCCTTGGGCATGGGTTTTTTGGGTGACTGAGTCTGAACTTGGCCAAGCCCTCACACAGAGTTCAAAACAACTGTTCTTTGAAGTGGTGGATTTTCAGGAACATTTCTTCCTTCATTTATAGGCTTTCAGAGATGAAAATCTGTTGGATGACATGCAGCTTACCCTTTCAAAGTTCCTCAAGGACCCTGGGGAATGCAGCCATCTGGAATTTGCTGTCATGCTGTGATTTCTGCAGGTTTGTTTAACTTTTAATCTCTCCAGTCACATCTTTTATTATCCACTCTGTGCATAATTTTTGCATTATATAGTACTTTTTTAAACAGTGAGCTGAAATTGCTGAATTTAATCACAAATGTGCCTCTGAAAGACTTAATGTCTTAAAAGTTATTTCCCTCCTTTCTCATGTTGAAAAAAAAAATACTGTGGCTGTATCAGATTTGCTGCTCACAAAGCAATCCCATCCTCCTAAAGAATGCAGCAGAAAGCAGAATTTAATGAGAGCTAGGTACTTTTAGAATTAATTACTAGCATTTAAGATAGAGTTTTGATTTCTCTAATTATTTGCTATCTGTATTATTGTGGGTGTTAAAGCCCATTTATTTTAGCTGTTTCTCATATTTCTAAACCACAGAGTATTAAGACCAGAAAAAAGTTGCAGTTTTCATAACTATGGACAGGACATCTGCTCTAAAAATGAGTTTCCTAAAGAAAGATTAATTCAGTACCACATAACCTGTTTGCCTAAAATGCAATCCTTTTCAAAATTGTTGCACATTTTCTCTCTTTTCTTTATACTAGCTTCTTTAAAAAATAATAATTTTAATTTCAAGGTCACTTTCTAGTCTCTTCAAAAAAGGATTCCATCAGTTTCTTGCCATGACCACCACAATTTGGGGGGCTTGTACTAAGTATTTCTGCTTTACCCCTCACATGCATAGCTTTGCCTAACCCTATGTAAGTACTTGCATATTAAGTCATGGTCTTTTCAGCATCCACTTCTTTATTTGTCAAAGCCATGTATTCAATTATCTCACTATGTCATTCCTTTGTACACTAGTTCTCTCATATTTCTATTCATATTATCACAATTTTATTCCTAAGGATGGATATTCTGCTATAACACAAGCCATGGGCAGAATCCTACTCCAAGCTGAACAGAATATTCAAGGTCACCACTATACTGTATATCTGACTTAAAGCATTTATCCCGTCATTCCTCAACTGCGAGATGTTGCCAGCTTTTATTTATTTTAACACCCCTTCCCAGTTACTTTTTTTATTTTATTTATTTTAACACTCCTTCCCAGTTACTTTTGTAACTGGGGGAGCGAGCATCTCCAGCTCCCAGTTCTGAAGAGGTTCTTAGCCTCACTAACCCAGAACAGTGGGGAAAGGGGCTCCGGAGGCTTGGTGAGTTTGTCGGTTGAATAAATATTGTGGACCCAAAAAGTTTTGCAGAAAAGCGATTTATTAGAAAGAGAGAGAAAGAGAGAGAGAGAGAGAAGAGAGGAAAGAGACAGCTCCCATGCTGTGAGAAGAGACACAGAGAAGGAATCCGCAGAGGTAGGAGCCGCTGGAATTTTAACCCTTGAGTTATTGCCTCCTCATTCATGTTCTCATCCAATGAGAGGAGTTCTTTCAAACTTCCTCTGGAGTGATTGATTTTTGACTCTGATACCAGATTGGCTGTTTGGTCCACAACTCCTGAGTTACAGAGCACCCTGCTCCCAGAGCTTTCCATGGATTTTTTGGGACAAAGGAGCTTCACCTGTCTTTCTCTACCTAGCAGGTGCACTGGAAACCCAGACAAAGAACTTTACATTTGGAACCCCTGTGGTTCCCGGATGGAGGTGTGGAGCTGGGAAACTCCTGCCTTTGAAACCACGCCCCTCACAGACCCAGGGAGAGAAGTCCCTCACTTTGATTGATATTTTTGACATCCATAGGCAACT
>PVKP010023566.1:0-36114 GCA_004027715.1 Plecturocebus donacophilus
AAAATATTGGTTGGCTGCTTATTTGTTATTTTCATCCCCTATTCCTTCCTGTCTCCATTGTTAAGCACAATTATTGGCATAAAAGAGGTTTTTAATACCCATTTTTAGACTGTATTCTAGCCTGGGCAATAAAACAAGAATCCCATTCTCTCTCCCTCTTTCTCTTCCTCTTTCTCTCTCTCTTTCATTCTTTTTTTTTCTTTCTTTTGCTGTTTCTTTCTCCTTTTCTAAAATCTCTTCCTCTTTCTTTCATTCTTTTTTCTTTCTTTTGCTGTTTCTTTCTTTCTCCTTTTCTTTTTCTAAAATCTCTTCCTCTTTCTCTCTTTTATTCTTTTTATTCTAAAAAAAAAAAAGAAATAAATATGTCTGCTTTCCTTTGTTTGCCGTACTCTTATGGCAAGATTGCTAGTGGGACTACTCCTTCTGCAGGAAGTAAAAAGAATTGCTTTGCTGAGAGATCCTTTGCCCCAGTACTAATTTTTCTTTGCAGCACCAAAAATAAAACTTTTATACATAACATGAGCTCAGGCGTTAGGCTTCGTCCTTTCTGAGTGATGAGTTCCCTTATATGTGTGTGCATGCACATGTGTCATGTGTATGTATCTGCACTTATGTGTATGTGTGCATCCACAGGATGTTAGAAGCTCAAGGTTTTCATGAAGCTTTGTGTTTGTTTGCAGCCTGATGTCTACCTCCTGAAGCGAAGGTGTCATTTGCCCCACTCTTATGATATGCTGGCGGCACATATACATGCTGACAAGATATAGTTCCAGCCGGGTGCGGTGGCTCAGGCCTGTGATCCCAGCACTTTGGGAGGTCAAGGCAGGTGGATCACAAGGTCAGGAGTTCAAGACCAGCCTGGTCAAGATGGTAAAACCCCGTCGCTACTAAAAATACAAAAATTAGCCAGGAGTGGTGGCGGGCACCTGTAATCCCAGCTACTAGGGAGACTGAGGCAGAGAACTGCTTGAACCGGGGAGGTGTACATTGCAGTGAGCCGAGATTACACCACTGCACTCCAGACTGGGCGACAGAGGGAGACTCCATCTCCAAAAAAAAAAAACTTATGCTTTTGTGGCTTGCTTCCCTAGCATCAGGGAAGCGTGTCTTGTTAGCATGTGCTAGACTGGCCGATTTGAGGGTCTTTCCTAGGCTGGGAGGGGTAGGAGTGTGCAGGCAGTTCACTGTCTGAGGATAGACGGCTGCCCCGCATCTGTGGGCCCCTCCCTGTTGGACCTCTTTCTAGCTGGTCATCAGTGTGGCCCCCAGAGCGACAGCTCCTACACCCTTCCAAGATGGGGATATACTTACATATATACATGTACGATGAGTTCTAACCTTTTCCATCAGTACTACAATGTACATGCTTGTTAGTAACTCTATTGGTATCATTGCAACTTTTTATTTTTTTGAGACGGTCTTGCTCTGTTGCCCAGGCTGAAGTGCAGTGGCGTGATCTTGGCTCATTGCAACCACTGCTCCCGGGTTCAAGCAATTCTCCTGCCTCAGCCTCCTGAGTAACCGGGACTACAGGCACATGCCACCACGCCCGGCTAAGTTTTGTATTTTTAGTAGTGACGGGGTTTCACCATGTTGGCCAGGCTGGTCTCGAACTCCTGACCTTGTGATCCACCCACCTCGGCTGGGGCTCTGTGCCTGTATCCCAAAGACAGCCAGAGAGGTTCTGGTTCAGCCAGGAGCATGGAGTCAGATGGACAGGATTGTTAAGGGGCTCAGCCCTTCCTCAGGACCTGTCCTCCATGGAGTCAGACACCCACAGAGGAGCGGGGACAAAGGAGGACACCCCATTACCTCTGGAGACCAAGGCCAAGAGGCACCTGTAGGACTCAGGGTAGAGGCCCTTCGCAGCCTAACTACCTCCATCATAAGGCATGCACACAATTCAGGGTGCAGAGAGGAAGGTGTACAATTAGAATAAAAGGTTCACTCCTCTATGTCAGCCCTCAGTTCTCCCCCCAAGAGGTGACCAGTGTCTGCCACATCTGTGGGTGTCCTGTGGGATATTTTCCCTGGGCATACACGCGGAACTCTACAATGTTTTTTACACACAGGGTAACTCAATACACACTGCACTGCAAGCTGCTTTCCAAAAAATGCATTTATTATATCTTAGAGAACATTCCAGACCAGCACAGTTAGCGCCGCCTCCTCTTTGACGGGCTGCAGAGTACCGCATTGTTGTACGTGCAGGAATTTTATGACTTCCCTCCTGATAGAGGTTCGGGTTGCTTCCTGTTTGGGACCATCTTCTAAGAGATGCTACAATCAACATCCTTGTTCTGTATCTCTGGGCTCCTTTAAAAATATTTCAGGACCGAATACTTAAGTGGAACTGCTGGGTCAGAGGGTATGTGCATTTGAAACTTGGGTAGATAAGGCCAAAATGCCCTCCAAGGGGTAGCCCCCAACTTCCAAGTACCCCCTTGTTAATCCATCCTCCATTCAGCAAACTGATTTGTAAAGATGATTACACCATCTGATAATCCTGCTTAAAACTGCCAGGAGCTTCCGCGGGGACCCACACTTGCAATTCTGTGCTATCAGGGCCGTGCTTCCTCCCCTCCTTCAAGGCTCCCACCACGCCAGGCTTTCCTGTCCCTCCCACACAGTGGCTTGATCCCACAACAGGGCCCTTGCACATGCAAGGTCTTGCACCTAGTGCCCTCAGTTTTCAGTCTCACGTTGTACCTCCTGGTGCAGGGTGCAAGCCTCCCAGCCTCAGTTAAATTCATCAGCCCTAGGCCAAGCTACCAGTTCCCCTGCTGGGTGGTCCAGCTGACTCTTCTACTACCTCGCTTGTTTGTGTGCTTACTGTCAACTCCTCCCATAAGGAGTGAGCTCCTAGAAGCAGAGATTCGGCCAGGCGCAGTGGCTCACACCTGTAATCCCAACACTTTGGGAGGCCGAGACGGGAGGATCACCTGAGGTCAGGAGTTCAAGACCAGCCTGGCCAACATGGTAAAGATTAGCTGCGTGTGGTGGCACGTGCCTGTAGTCCCAGCTACTTGGGAAGCTGAGGCAGGAGAATCGCTCGAACCTGGGAGGTGGAGGTTGCGGTGAGCTGCGACTGTGGTGTCATTGCAATCCAGCCTGGGTGACAGAGAAAGACTCTGTCTCAAAAACAAAAACACACAAAAAACCCCACAAAGATTCTTGTCTGTGTGTTCGGTGACAGTGCCTGACACTTAGTAGGTGTTCAAGAAGGAGTTGCTGGCCGGTTAGTCTCTGTGAATCCGAGGTGGGTAAGTGACATTTTACTGTTGTCTTCCAAGTCTTCAGGTCTGTTCCCTTGCTATCGGGTGAGGTCAAGCATTGATGTTTAAGGGTCTGTCTCTTTGTAATTCAATTGCTGCCCATGCCTTTAACCTGTTTGCCTTTTGGGTTTTCTGTTTCTTATTGATGTTATGATCTCTCTAATAAAGGTAAGTGAGCTCTTGGTCTCTCGTTTGTGTTGCAAATATTTTTTTTCTCAGTTGATAGTCTACTTTTAGGCTTTGGACTCATTTTTCCATGCAAGCTTCAGTTTCATGAAGTCGAGTTCCTTAGTCTTTTCCTGTATGATTTTTTTTTTTTAAAGAGTTGGGTCTTCCTGTGTCACCTGGGCTAGAAAGCTGGTGTGATCATAGCTCACTGCAACCTTCAGCTCCTGGGCTCAGTGGATCCTCCTGCCTTGGCTCCTGGGTAGCTGGGACCGCAGGCCCATACGATTTCTAAGTGTGGTGTGAAGAGATCCCTTCTCCCGGCTCCGTGAGGCCTGGGGCTGGGCTTTTCCTGGAGTAGAAGAGGGTGAGTTTGGTGCCTGCAAAGCAGTCTGGCCTCAGGCGATGCCAAGCACCAGCTTGGGACATGGGGCAGACAGAATCTGGCGTGCATTTGGGGGTGAACAGGGCAACTGTGGTGCACTGGAATGAGAGGAAAGGGAGAATTGGCTCCCTGTGGCCCTGCTGTGGGATGAGGGTGAGAGAATGGCAGGGAGGTGGGCAGTAAGCAGAGACCCTCAGGCCCCTGGGACTTGGTGCTCAGACTGGTTAAAAAAAAAAAAATGAGAGGAGTTGGTTTTTTTTTCCAGGCCTGTGACTGACAGAGCAGCGTCTCCACCCATGAAAGCTGCTCAGGGACCACCTGCATGCTGGCACAGCGGGAGAGGAGGGGCTGCCCGCTACTCCCAGGCAGCGAGTGGGTCTGGCAGGGGCTGAGCCTGTGCTGTGGTCCTAAGCGCTCGAAAGACAGAGGCCACAGCTTCATTCTTGAAAGAATCTGTTTATTTTGAGGTTACAAGAGTCTCATCTCCCTGCATCTCCAGCAAATACACAGTTTGATCTTTATAATTGTAGAAAAGGGTCAACAAACTTCAGCTGGAGTATGATCTCTCATTCAAACTTGCATTCTGATTGAAGGAGCCCCAAATGGTAACTCTTGACAAAAAAGTGGCTCTGTTTGCACATGCGTGTGCCTATATGTGTGCCTGAGCATAATGCATGCATGTGCATAATTTATAACATGTTTGCTGTTGTATCCATAAATCCTGTCGACAGTTTTTCTTTTCATACTCTGCTGTACACATGTGGAGTGAATGTTTAGCAAATACATAATTTGGTATAAATCCCATACAATCTGATTTCACAACCAGAAGCCTGACCGCTGAGATATTACTGAAGTTTTTAAAGTGATAAACAAGATTATTATGTGCAAACAAACAGGGTTTGTGCTCCAGCTGCGTCCAAATTTACTTCACAAAGCTATAAACACAAGGCCCTTTCTCAAGTCCTGCTGATTGAGTTTCTCCTTCCTTTTGTCGCTGGAGAAGAATGTAAAGGCAGAGCTGGTGCCCTTGCACTGTGGAACCCTGGGCTTTCTGGCTGTGAACTTAAAGGAACTCATTCATTCTCTGGATGGGGGCAGCACTCCTCACCCAGGGTCCTCCGAGGGCTTTCCCACACGGAGACCTTCCCGAACACAGAGACATCTGATCTTGTCTTGCCCAAACTGGCCCAGGCCTGGGGCCCTCAGGAGCTTGTGAAATGTGCTGAGAGCCTGGGGTCTCCAGGGGGGAAAGGGCAGGGGTCACAGCCCCACCTCCTGCTCTACCTCAACTGCCTCCCAACAGAGGGCCCCTAGTGTAATTCCATCTGAGACCTGGGGATGGCAGGAACGCCTGGCCCCTCTTTGTTTGAGCCAGCTCAGAATAGGGTCCTCCACCCTTGCTCCTGGAGACTGATAGAGGAGGCCAGAGGAGGCCCCTCCCAGCCAGATCCCACTGTCTTCCCTGGGGCTGTAAAATCAGCAGTCGGGGTATGGGGTATTCAGATAACTCTGTTCCAGAGAACCGGAGAACCCTGGAACCACCACCGCCAGGCGGGTCACTTCTCAGCACTTCTTAGCAGCAAGGAGTTCAGGGGTGAACTCCATCTGTCTTCTAGGGCCTTGGAGAACTAGAAGCTGATGGCAGAGGGGTCAGACTGCAGCCCGGTACCAGCCAGCTCTGCACGCGTGACTGTCATTGCACAGGAATTACCTTCTCTTGCGTGTGCAAGCCTCCAGCCGGCCCAGCTCCTCATAGGACTGGTAGAAAATGTCAAACTCCCTGGCACCCCAGCCCCTCCAGACAGCCAGGCACCACTCTGTGTTTTCGTTTTCAAAGCTGCACACCACCGTGTCCTTTGCCACCACAGCGGCATCCACCAGCACCCTGCAGAGAAAAGGGGTCTGAGGAAATTCACAGGGGTCCCACTTGGGTGGGGCCGGGACCCCCACCCTGTGCCATCTGAGGAAGGCAGAGCTGGCTAAGGGGAGGGGAATGTGTCTGCATGCCAGTCCTCTCCCAGGTGTGCGCAGATGCGCCGCTTCTCCTGGGGGCCCCACCTATGAGCTTAGGCTTTATAAAGTGCAAAGCCGAGCTGTGGGCATGAGCTCACGTCCATGAGCTTTTTCTGTGAGAGTGTGACTCCCTGGAAGGCCATGGAGGCAATCAGATCAGGCATCCTTGACTCGGTCCCCGAAGTGTCTAGAAAACACCCTAGACACAAATGTCTGCTTGTGAACGGCTCATGACCGAGTTTAACTCAACTCCCTTGCCACTAAGCTCACTGTGATTTTTCTCTCATTAGGAAATACAGGATCATATGCTACATGGAAAACCTACTGCCCCAAAGTCAGCACTATATACAATTTTTGAAACTGTGGACAGTTTTGCAGGATCTGTGGGTGCGCTGCAAGTTTCCTTTGGGCCCCAGTGCGGCCTCCCTGCCCTTGTGGTGCCCCTCCCCCAGCACGCACTAACTGCCCTTCCTCGCTCTGTGCTCTATGTGTGCGGCCTGCATGGCGCCGAGGCGCTCCTGCAAATTGGGATGTCCAGAGGCCTCTGACTCCGCATGGCCTTGCCAGGGCCCCCCTTTAGGCTGGCTTCTGGGGCCTCTTTCTCCCTATGGCAGGAAAAAGGTAAAATCTGGCTTTAGGGGATGGGTAGGAAAAGCAGCAACAGCTAAAGGTTAGAACCTAATGGCAGGTGTGCCAAGGAAAAGCCACAGTCAGCTGTGACCTGGGTGCTGCACACCCATTTCCTCCAGAAGCCTGACCTGCAAGCTGGCAACTCCATCAGCTCCAGGCTGCCATCCACGGGCTCTGCCAGAGCTCAGGAGCACATCCGGATCTTGCTTCCAGAACCGCTTACAGAGCAAGGGTCCCTGGCCCAGGACCCACTGCAAAGGTTCGAAGCTGGCGGGCACGGGAGTGGGACTGCCATGGTTGCTCCCTTGGTCACGGTCCTGCTCTGGGAGAAACACGCTGACCGCGGTTTCTCAACCCTCTTATGCTCCAGATGAAATAAAAACTCACTTGCCCATGGTTGGGGGATAACGCATGCTGCAGAGAAACACGCCTAGTGCAAAGTGGAAGAGCTCCAAGGTGTGTACACACACACACACACACACACACACACACACAAACACACTTGAAGGCTTTTCATAAGGGAGATTTACTGTGTAGGACTCAGTTGTCAAAGTGAGGGGAGTAAACGCGGTGTGGAGCTGTAGCTGGCACCAACCTCACATCACTCCAGCCACGTAGACCATGTCCTGGACAGGCCACCCTGCCCAGTACACCCTTGCAGAGGACACTGGCATGCCTCCTGGGGGTACCCACCCACAGACGGGTATGCCTCAGCCCAGGAAGGGCAGCCGGTGAGACCCAGGCTTGGAGATGACAAGGTGTGCCTGTGTCATCTGGCCCCATTGGGTGCTATGTGGGCAGATAGGCACCTTGGGCAGGGTTTCCTGCTTGGCAGGAAAAATAGGGAATCAATCACCTGGATGCATCTGCATTTCAATTGCAGCTGAACTCTGGCTCTGGAGGCATTCATTAGGTAGGGTACTTGATCTACAGGTGCACTGGGTACTCCAGAAACAGGCAGCTGTGGCCAGTGCAGAGCCCCTAGGGAATACCTGGGGGACCCCATCTTGTCCCCACCTTGCCTTACGGCCACGTTGGTGGATGCACTATTTGTGAGAATGGAAGGGCAGCAAGGTCACGGTGTGGGACCTGGCTGTGGGGGCCTTCCGTGCTCATGCGGCTGCCTGTGTTGTCAAGGAGCTGCCCCTCAGTCTTACCCATGTGGAGTCAGCTCTCGGGCTTTTAAGACGGCGATGACGCGGCCCCGCTGGGCGCCGGAATCCTTCTCCAGGCCAATGACGATAACATCTCCACCGCGCCTAAGCAACCAAAACCCAGAAGGGGAAGCATTTTTGTCCGTAGCCATGCTCTCGGGGGAGAGAAGCCGATGGCATGGGAGGGAGGCCACAGACGTGCAGTTTCTGCTAAGGGATGAAGTTACAGGGAGGCGACAGACCCCGAAGCGGACGGGAATTTTCCCAGTGGAAACTGAATCACAGCTGACTGTGGCTTTCCTTGTGTGGTACCTTAAGCTCTCTGGCAGACAATGAGCTTTGGTGCAGCCACTCTTAGATTTGCTAAAAACATCGTTTTGATTCCCAATGGAGGGAACCAACCCTTTTGGAAGAACAGCCCCTGCTGGGTGCCCATGTGACCTTTAAGGAAGCCAGGGGGCTCTCCTTGCTCTGCCCACAGAGCAGGAGCAATGGGCATGGCCTGGATAGTGCCTTCACCTACTTACCTTGGGACCCAAATGAGGTCTCTGACGGCGAGGATCTTCACGGCCTGCAGGTGCTGGCTGAAGGTCTCCCCGTCCATGGGCGTCAGCTCATGCTCAGACCTGTTGGAGGCAGCGCCAGGCTCATGTAGCCTGTCCGAGTCCTCATAGTCAGTGGAGAAAGGCACGCTGGAAGAACTTGCTGGGGAGCTGGGCAGGCTGGAGGAGGACCTGGCAGCCTGGCGGGGTGGAGACGAGGAGTAGGAGGACATGGAGCAGTAGTCGGTGAGTGATTCCTGGTGGGTCAGGATCTGCGTGCCCAGCTCTTCACTGTACATGATGCTCACGTCCGCAATGGAGTCCCCCTCGGGCTCCTTTGGGTTGGCTGTATGGCTGCTTGGGGGTTCCATGTCCAAGGGCCGCATGGGAAACGTGTCCCTGAGGGGGCTGGGATCCCCGCAGAAGTACCGGGCGCACAGCTGGTAGGTAGCAGAGTGGTACATCACCAAGGAGTTGGCCTTGTCATCCAGGCACCAGACAACCTCCTCCCCCCTGCCCTCAGAGCTGCACACAACCGATGTCACCACAGAGGGGGCCGCATAGGGTTCCAGCCGCCTGCAGATCTCCAGGGAGGCGCAGTCGATGACAAGGAGCCCTGGCCCATTGCTGTACCAGACCTCAGAGCCGCTGTTGACCACCTCCATAGCCTTCACCGGGTAGGGGTTCTGCCGGGCGTCTTCGTCTGTGATGTTGAACTTGGACCTGTTGGCCGTGTGTGAGCACAGGTAGGAGCAGCTGTCGTTTGGGGCACCCCGCACCACGGGAAACACAGCCACAAGCCCATCAGCGAGGCCCGCTAAGACCAGGTAGGAATTCTGCAGGGGGAGACAGGATGCATCATGCCCTTCCATTTCACACGTTCCACATTCCAACAGACACAGAGAAGGCGCTGCTCACATCTGCGCCCACACTGGGCGGGCAGGCACTTTCCACCAACACACCTCAGGGCAGCAAAGCTCTCAGAAAACCAGCTCCTGAGGAAGTGCAGCTCTGGCCCAGCAGAGCCACATCTACCATCCCTGCAGCAAAGAAAGGAATGTGCCACGGAGAGGCAGGGCCTCCAGCACCAAGCGAGGTCAAGTGTCACCTGGACCACATGGGCTGCCTCTGCTGGTGCCAGCTTCTTGCAGGGTGAGCAGCAGGGAGCTGCCTTCTCCTTGAGGCCACTGAGACCTCCTTGGCATGACCTGGTGCCTGCCCTTTTCCTGGGTGCTGCTTCATGTGGCAGCAGTGTGGGCATGGCAGGCATCTGTGCACTGCCTCCTAGTCCTGCCTGCCACCCCCACCAGGCGGAGTGTTCCATGAGGATGTGCCCCCTGCCCACACCATCCCAGTGGCACTGGCCTGGCATAGGGAAGGGCTTGGTCTCCTTTATCTCTGTGGCCCTGTGACTCCACCTGGCTCCTGCCCCAGGTGGACAACATGTGTTTGCTGAACTAATTCTGGAAGAAATCGCTTCCTACTCAACCCTCTCATGGAGGCCTGTCTCTGCTGAGCCCTTATCCCGGCTTACATCTGTCTGAGATGCCTGTGGTCCAGCTGATGGTGATGGGGTCCTCAGGGTGTCCCCCAGCCCCGCAATGAAGAATGAGCTCTTCTACACCCATCAGAGGTCAGGGGGCAGAGGTCAAAGTTACAGAGACCATGCCAAACACTGGGCCCACCCCAGACCTTCCCCGGGTACCTCTCAGGGCAGAGCCGCGAACAGAGTGCAGCTTCGCAGCCTAGACACTGAGACAGCTGTGGTAGGGGTGGGAAGAGGTCTGCAGAACAAAGCCGGAGTCAGGGCAGAGCAGGGAGCCGGGCCTCGCGCCAGTGAGGGGGCATGGCGGAAAGCCCCCTTGTGGGGAGCTGGGGGGCTCAGGAGGATGGCTGGGCAGGGCAATGGAGTGGTGGCCCGCAGCTCACTGTCCAACACAACACGCCCTAAGCAAGCATATCGAAATCCATCCCCAGGATCTCAGGGAGAGAAGGCAGCCAAGGCAAACAGGCTCCAGGTCTCTATCTGGAATCCTGGCTCAGGCCCCGGCCGGGGCGGTGAGCGCCGCGTCTCGGCTGGGTGTGAACATGCGTGCGCGTGCAAGAATGCAGGCTTTGCCCTGGCGGCCTCGGAGGGGGCAGACACCCTACACAGGAGGCCCTGCACAGAGCCGGCTTTATTCCCTCTGGTCGTGTGGGGAGGTGGTGCCCTGGCTGGGGGCTCTGGCCCATGGTGGCCTCAATAACACTTTGTGTCGTGTTCGCCTGCGCTCTGATGCGGGCCGGGTCCCAAGCTGCCTAGCCTCACTGTGGTGCCATGGTCATAAACGACTCTAAGGTTAATTTCATACCTGGTTTTATTTTTTTTAGAAATGAAACTGAAGAAGGGTGAAGGGAAGAGCTCACGTATTTTGCAACCATGCAGAGGTAGTAATAATGCTCATTCACCAAGCGCACCAGCCTCGAACTTTGGGTACGCTAGGCCTTCCCTCTGTCTCTTCTTGTACCTATTTCGTAGATGGGCAAACTGGAATTGGATGATAGTCACCACATTTTTTTTTTGAGGCGGAGTTTTACTCTAGTTGCCCTTCACCACAATCATCGTCTCCCAGGTTCAAGCGATTCTCCTGCCTCAGTCTCCCAAGTAGCTGGGATTACAAGCATGTGCCACCATGCCCAGTTAATTCTTTGTATTTTTAGTAGAGATGGGGTTTCTCTATGTTGGTCAGGCTGGTCTTGAACTCCCAACCTCAGGTGACCCACCTGCCTCGGCCTCCCAAAGTGCTGGGATTACAGGTGTGAGCCATTGCGTCTGGCACCACATTTTAACAAAACGATACCAGTAAAGGCTTCTTGTGCGTTTACCGAGGGTGCCTGCTGCACAGATGGGCCCCTCAGGGCGGATGAAACCAGAACTGCCTGAGCCGGTCCTGAATCCTGTGGGTGGAGGAGCCTGGACAAGCCAGGGAGCTGCCTCCTGCTGAGGGACAGCTTCTCAGAGAAGAGGCCAAGGCCCTTGGTCTTGAGAACTGAATCGGAGGCAGTCTGGGAAGAGGTGTGTGGAGGGGCTATTCCTGGAGGAGGCTGGGATGTCAGGGACTCAGCACAGAGTGGGGTGCTGTGTGGGGAGGGTGCAAGGGCCAGCAGAGGCTGGGGGACAGCCTCACAGAGGCTGGGGCTAATCCCAAGGTACCACATAGCTGGCTGGGCCCCTTGGGGTCTTATTTAGAAAGGCCAGGGCTAGGAGGTTAAAGAGATGAGTCTGCAGGGCCATGCTGGACAGACGAACTGGGTTTAGGGTAGACAGTGAGTACATGGGAGGAGGCAGAGATGGAAGGAAGGAGATCAGGACCTCCACCTGATGACCAAGTGGCAGTGGGGTGGCTCTGGCCTGGGCAGGTGGGGAAGAGGCTCCGGATGCCACTGCCCTCCGAAGGGGAAGGGCACACGCATGACTGCTCACTGTGCCATTGCACCAACACGCATTCCACCCGAGTCAGGGTATTTGCACATGAAAGTGAGTTTTCCCCTTTCACTTAGCCCTCAGTTTGGCCGGGCACTTAGGTTTTCACAAACCAGAAGGCACTAATGATGGCCCAGGTCTGATGTCTTTCCTCCCACCGTGTCTAAGGCTGTGTCCTAGGCCAGGTGTTCCTAGAAGCTGTGGTTCTGCAGTCCCTGCCCTGACATAGCTTTGGGCTGTTCCCAGCTGGGAGGCCCCTCCCAGGCACAGAAGTGCATTACAGACCTGCATACCCACCTTTGCCGTGATCTCACCTTTTTAATCACAGGCACAGCCAAGAAGCAGGTGACAATAGCCGGAGTATCCAAAGCCTGCTGGGGCGTGTTTAAGGGGCACATGCCCTTGAGGGTGTAGATGTAGATTTTCTGGTCCTGCAGAGGCAGACAGGTCCACTGTGAGACCCAGGAAAGTGCCTGGCATTTCCCAAGGCATTTCCGTGAGGATGCACTCGGCCTTGGGGATCCCCTATAGGTCTTGAAAAGTAACATGGATTGACACATTCTGGTGGATTGCTCATATATTTCTGTTCTTTGTAGAAACTTTGAAAAATACAGGCTAAAGAGAAAACAGAAAATAGCCCATACTCTATTCCCCAGAGAAAACCACCATTGGGATCTGGGGGCACAGCCTCTCAGAAGTTCCTGAGATGTCTGTGTGTGCACGTGGTCCCGGCAAAAGTGGATTCGTGCTGCAATGCTGTCTTCTCACGGCTCTTTCCGTGGACAGCATGCTTTAGGCAGAGCCCCTGCTCTCACTCATTCTAGGAGGAATGGATGTGGAGGCATCTCTTGGCTGTCTGTGACTGGGGCGCACGTCCTTTGGCTAATCTGTTGTCAGATTTTTCTTAACACTGAGATTCCTGAGGCCTAAGTGGTAGGGATGCTTTTGAGATTTCTGAAACGTATATGAATGCACTTCCAAACTGCCTGGGGAAAACCTGCACCTTTCTATCCCCACACCCACAGCCTCAGAACATTTGCATCTGGCCAGTTCTCTCAGGATTTCTCAGAAGACAGCTCCTTGGACCTTCTAGTGACTTCTCTGATGTGAAGGCAAGAGGCCTTTGGAGCTGACTGACTTAGCAGTGTGATGGGAAACCCAGGCACGTCCTCCTGCTAAGGGTCTACATCTGGTCGTCACCATCCCTAATCCTGGCTGCCAGCCAGCAGCAGGCGGGGTTGAGCTACCCCTCGTAACAGGCCATTATTTCACGGCATTACTCTGGAATTGCACGGGGATGTGCTGAGGGTTATCAGAAAGTTCACTTGACCTGGCGTCCTGTATTTTTATGAATGTGGCCCCCACCCAGAGGCTGCACCTGGTGGGGCCCACCTGGCTAGGCCTGCGGGCAGCACTCACCTCGGTGGCTATCCACAGGGATCTCTGGACCTGAAGCTGGCAGCTCAGCTTCATCCCAGGGCAGCTCATCCTCTGCACCTCCATGAGGCCCTTTTCTGTGTTTACCACTGTGTAGTTCCTGTAAGTTGTGGCAACTATGCGGTTAGTGCCTGGGGGCCAGGGGTACCTCCTTTGCCTGGGCCTGGCCTGCCAGCTGCAAGCCTTGTCTGTCTCCCCTGCCCCCACCCAGGGTTGCAGCCTGCTTGTTCTGAGAGGGCAGAGCCAGGTTCTGCCCGCAGGGTAATGCTTGACCATCGCCAGCAGGAAGGGCATTCCCGAGGGAAGAAAGGCTGCCCCCTTTCTGTGACCCTTGCAGGTTGAGATGATTGCCCCCAGCATGAAGGAGAGGCCCTCCCACTGGCCGTATCCTTCCCACCCTATGATGTGGGGAGCTCCTCACTGCAGAGCAGACAGAGCCAAGGCTAAAGACAAGTTGGGAGAATTCCAGAGGAGACTGGCTTGGGGAGGTGGGGCGGGGGGCACTCAAAATGTGCTCCCAGCACGAGTGCTTTGAGAACTTGTACTTGTCATTTGTGAGGGCCTTGGCTCATCAGGCTGGCTGTCCCCAGCATTGCTGCCTCCCCTCAGTTGTGGTGGGCATCCCGGGTGCCCACTGCACAGAAGAGGAGGCTGAAGCTGACGGGGCTGGGAATTTATGTGCCCCACATCACACAGCCCTGTCCCTCAAACTCAAGAGGATACGTTAAACTCGTGGATAGAAGTTCTCAATATAAAGTTTCTCTTGCCACCCAATGTTAAAAGGCTTCACCACTGTTGACTGCTAATGTACTTGCAGATGATAGAAATGGTAGAAAATACAGCAAACAAAAACTTCCTTCAGGTACATTTTCCTCTTTTTTCCATCATTTTTTTATGCATCAGAAAAACAAAACTAGGATATTCTAAATAGCTTTTACTTTGAAAACAGTTAAAAAGATAGAGTCATAAAGAATAATTGCCCGTTCCCCACAAATGGAATTGTGTCCTATGTGCTTCCTGTTTACCTGTTCATCTAGCCTTCCTCTCCCACCTCCTTTCCTTCCTTAATTCTCAGACAGACCTCAAGTCCGACTCCACGCTGATTCCCCTGCCTGTCTGCCCATGTGCTTCCTGTGAGTGAGCCTCTCTTCAGGCTGCAGGAGAACCTTCACAGGACACAGGAAGAGGCCTCTCTCTTCCCTCTGGGATGAGTCTTCTGAGCCCTGAACAGAACTGTCTTAGGTACCTGCTGTGTCTGTGTTCCCAGGCCGGCAGAGCAGGGTCAGCCCAGCTTCCCAGAACCAGTCTGGTTCCAAGCCCTCTGATTCGCCCTCAGAAGTGTCTGATGGTGTCCTTACTTCTGGGGTGGCAGATGTTCCAGGCCCACTTTCTGCCCCAGACCTGGACTCTGCCATGATTCTGAAGAGCCCTGGTTCCCTTTGGTACTTAGAGACCATAGTCTGGGTCTCAGGGGTGCACATTGGCATTTGGTTGGTCCTTGTTTTTAGGGCTTTTCAGTGAGCAGAGCTGAGAAATATGTGTTTATTTTTCTTCAAATATATCACGAGTCTGTAATCAATTTAGAACTGCAGGCTTTTACTTACTCTACTTTATATCTCTTTCCCCTTTAGCCCATACCGAAAATCATGGTTTCCAATGACAGCAACATAATTACTCATTAATTTACTCCACAACCACATGTAATTTCTTAGAATAACAATCATAACAGTACTACCAACAATATAATTACTGAAACCTGTTTAATTAATATGTTTGCATGTTTTTTTTTTGCCCTTAGAGTACATCCCCTCAGGAAGGCATGCTTCACTGCTGTCTTTTAGAATAACTTCTCTTTTTTCTGAGACAGGGTCTCACTCTGTCACCGAGGCTGGAGTGCAGTGGTGCAATCATGGCCCACTGCAGTGTCAAACTCCTGGGTTCAAGCAATCCTCTCACCTCAGCCTCCTAAGCGGCTGGGACTACAGGTGCTCACCACCATTCCTGGCTAATTTTTGTTATTTATTCATTTATTTTTGTAGAGATGGTTTTGCTATGTTTCCCAGGCTGGTCTCGAACTCCTGAACTCAAAAGGTCCATCTGCCTCAGCCTCCCAAAGTGTTGGGGTTACAGGCATGAGCCACAATGCCCGGTCATAAAAACTTCTTTAGGGCATCATTTCTTAGAGTGTGTCTGTGTCACAACACTCAGTCTAGTGGCATAAAATCTGATGCAAACTCATGAAGACTGATCTAAGAGAAACTGCAAAGTCTTTCATTTATCTTGTTATGCCTCAAGCTCATTCCTTAGTGGTATTTCCCCACTCTATCCCAGGTACCCTCTCCAAAAGTCACATTCCAGATGCTGTCTTTACTACTGACCGTGCGGCTCCTGCTCACCCCATGGCAAGCATACCTTGTCTAGCCACCACCTCCTAGTTTTTGGGCTCACCCCACCTAATACCATAACTCTTGAGATTTTTTTTTTTTTTAACTCTAGCAAGACCTAGGAACCTTTGGTACTTTACATTGTCCTCCCTGAATTTATGGCCTCATTTAGGTTCCATGGTCCATCTCTGTATCACTCCCTTGAGAACACCCCAACACCCCTGCCCCCTCTCCCTCCTGGCAAAACCCCAACTCTGTTTAAGCCCACCATGTTACCCCTCCTGCAATCTGGGGCAGCAGAACATGCTTGAGAAAGTCACATAACCAGGCTGACGGGTCTCATTTCCTTTTTTAAAAATATTTTTAAATTTTCTAATTTTTTAAAAGATAGGGTCTTGCTGTGCTGTTCAGGCTAAACTTGAGCTCCTGGGCTCAGGTGATTCTCCTGCCTCAGCCTCTTGAGTGGCTAGGACTGTAGGCACATACCACAGCACCCTCATGTCCCCAGACACCCTGGCAGATACTACCCATTTTTGGCAACTCTTAACCACAAAACCATACACACACATCTGTTTGTGTGGACCCAGCTTCTGCCCCTCCTGCTTTCTCTTGAGTAGACTCTAACCAGCTTTTGGACCCTACTGTCTGTTAAATAATTCTCATTGTGGTCAACATTGACTCTGTTCCCAAATTCCACGGTAGCTTCCCACCCCAAACACAAAGACAGCAGGGCAGGCGACAGGAGCTTACCTGGACTCCTCTTTTCCATCCCAAAACACCACGGTGTACTCCTGGCCCTGGGACGAGAAGAAGGCTGTCTGCTTCCCACAGGGGAGCGCATACATGAAGGTGGCAAAGGTCGGGTCCTTCATCTGGCTCACTACCGAAAGGGCCAGTGGTCGCTGAGGGAGAGAGGGGCCACCAGAAGGGAGCAAGGTCACTTACAACCAGATTGGTGCCAGTTCTGCCCATGAGATCAGCCAGCTCCAACCAGGGAAGAAAGAGGGATTCTGTTCACTCAGACTCGATCCAAACAAGAGGCTGAAACAGCTTCAGATGTCAGGAGCAAACCCATTCAAGTGACTGGGTCATCCTTGGCTATGACAACTTGAATGCATCTGGTCAGGTAAGCTAAACCTCGCGTATTCCAACCCAGGCCCAAGGACACACAGGCTTCATCTCACTACATTGCCCAAGCTGGAGTGCAGAACCTATTCACAGCTGCGATCATAGCGCATTATAGCCTTGAACTCCTGGGCTCAAGTGTTCCTCCTGCCTCAACCTCCCCAGTGGCTGGGCCTAGAGGTCCATGTCACCATGCCCAGATAAGGACATACCTTCTTCTAAAGAATACCCTGTTTGCTCCTGCTACATTAAACTAGCTCTGTCTGATTTGATAAATAAGTTTTAACCTTAAAACCACTAGCCTCTTACAAAAAGACCACCAACAAAAAACTAGGCTTAGCACTATAATACAATCCCTGATTCTCACAACCAAACCTTTTCCCCATTACTTTACAAAGAGATACCCACATTCTCTCTGTTCTTGCATAGGGAATGTATTGCTATAAAGGAGTTGAGCTACTTTGTTTGCATAGAGAATTAACACAAAAGTTGGGGAGGAAAGGGAGTTTGTTTTCTAAGAGTGACACACACACACAAAGAAAATGAAAGCAGGTATGTTAGGAGCAGCAAATCTCACCCTTTAGAAGAAATGAGCAGAGAAAGGTTATCAACTGTGATGGGTGGACAGCCACATACGCACACCCTGCGGACCCACAGCCTCCACCACATGGCAAGAAGACCCAGGGCCCTGGGCTCTGTGCCCTGGGTACCTTCTCTGGTTTAGTGTCCCAGCACTCCATCATGAGTGCCTGCAATCGATGGAACTGCACTTCTTCCGGTTGCCCCAGAACTGGGCGAATGCCCTTGGACAGCTTCTTGACAATCTGGAGCTGGTGGTGGCCCAGTGCAGGGCGCTGTCCTGACAGCAACTCATAGAGCACCATTCCGTAGGAGAACATATCTACCTGGGCACAGAACAAGCCAAGTCAGGTCCCTGCCTGGGCCCAGTGGCTTTCATAAGCTGGCCCTGAGGTGGAGGGAGCAGGGAGACACAATTAGACAAGGAGAACAAACATCCAACCAACCATCTGACCATGTCCCTCTGTCCATTTATCCATCCATCCTCCCAACTACCCATCCATCCACCCATCTGACCACCCATTTTCTCTTCTGTCCATTTATCTATCCATTATCTCATTCATCCATCCATCCATCCATCTACCCACCTATCCATTTGCTTGTCTTTCTACACATTTATCCATTCTCATCTGTCCATCCATCTATTCATCCATCTGACCACCTGTCCTGTACATTCATCCATCTGTCTTCCTATCCTTCTTTTCAATCCACTCATCCATCCAACTTCTCACCATACTGTCCATTTGTCCATTGTCCCATCCATCCATCCATCCTTCCATCCAATAAGACACACTGAGAACTTGCTGTTAGTCACTGATTAAGGACTCCAAGGAAGCCATGGTCCTTGTCTTGGTACTCAAGGACACACACCCTTGGTGTAAACACACACCCTCGGCTTAATGTGCTTGGTACTAAAAGTGCTGTGCATGCAACTCATAAACAAAGGAGTGTCTCCTGGATCACAACATGCTGTCTCCTCTAATTTTAATAATCATAAAAAGGTCGAGAAAGGAAAGATTTATACAGATGCCTATAAGGGTCAGGAAATAACATTTTAGCAGGAGAATGGCTGAGATAGACTTGAGAATTTTAACTGTGAATGTTTCCACGATCATCTGAGTTTCAAGGTGACTTCCTTATTGAAGTCACCTGCTATGACGAAGCTCTTATTTTTGTTGCTCTGATTTGCCTTTTCTATCTTAGGCAACAGTCACAGGTGCTGAGCTAATCCACACATGCACAGGTCATTCCTACAGCAATTAGTCAATGACCATCTGAAAAATCACCAAATAATAAGAAATTATAGACAAGGGAACTTTAATGCTGGGTGATTAATTAACACAGCTGGCACTAGATGAGATACATTGCATAGACAGATGACTTCCAGTTGTCTGTGTCCCTGCATGTACCAAATAGCCATCAGGGATAAATGTTATCAGAAGATCAGCATTTAGTCATTGTCTCAACTGAGGCTAGCAGTGCCATTGCCCGGGGGTGCCAGCTTGTCTTTTTACTCTTCCCCTGGTTTGGCATTCAACTTGGCCAGCACCCTGTGACCAGGGCTTAAGACCAGGGGCCTTTAGCGTCCTTATTCTATCTGCTCCTCCTGAGCGCCCTCTGCAAGGCTAGTCCTCTGTCCTCATTGGGCACATCTAAATGTGAGTTGGAACCCAAATCCCAACCTGTTTCTATCTTGGACTCTTCATCTACCATTTGTAGCCTCTACGATGTTTCTCAATTGAGGTTTGAGAATTCTGAGGCTAAGGAAAAGACAACCTTGCCACAAGCAGGCAGACACAGACCCCTGTGCCCTTCTGGTTCAAGGCAGAACCTCCCTCATTGAGCAAGGGAGGGTAAGAAGAACGTGCTTTTGGAATGCTGAGCCCTGAAGCTGCAGGTGCCTCCAGAACTGCCTGGCTGGCCTCAGGGCTGGGCTCCTGCCCTGTGGGGCTGGGCTGGGGGATGGCAGTGGGTCAGGCAGGTACCTTTTCATCATATACAATGCGAGGCCTGATCTCTGGGGCTTGGTATCCGGGAGTGCCCTCCACGCCCAGAGCGCCCTCATGGAATGACTGCCTCGAAATTCCATAGTCAGATAGCTTGATGTTGACATGCTCTTTGACGTCAAGGGACCACACCAGAATGTTGTCCGACTTCAGGTCACAGAAGATGATGTTTTTCTTGTGCAGGTAGGCCAGACCCGAGGCAATCTGGTAGGCTATTTTTTGGGTGAGCATATGTCCCAGGGGTATAAAGGAAGAATCTTGCAAAGTAAAACAATTTTCAAATATATCAAAATTTCAGTTTTGATAGGATCAAATTATCATGATAGCAGCTGTCTTTCTGTTTTCTTATCTCCCTAGATAGTTTACATTTTTTCTTTTTTTTTTTTGAGACAGAGTCTCCCTCTGTCACTCAGGCTGGAGTGCAGTGGCACAATCTCGGCTCACTGCAACCTCTGCCTCCTGGGTTCAAGCAATTCTTGTGCCTCAGCCTCCCAAGTTGAATAACTGGGACTACAGGCCCATGCCACCATGCCTGGCTAATTTTTGTATTTTTAGTAGAGATGGGATTTCACCATTTTGGCCAGGCTGGTCTTGAATTCCTGGCTTTAAGTGATCTGGCTGCCTTGCCCTCCCAAAGTGTGAGCCACTGCGTCTGGCCCCTAGATACCTTATATTCTATTGACACATTCTCACTATTCTCCAGACTGCCAGAAGTGACGGAGAATGGCCTGGTTAAGTGAAATAGTATTTAGGATAGAAACGCTCAGCACTATAGCTTCATTCATGATACCTTATTCCTGGAATTGCTGGCACTTTTGCTGAACCACCAAGGATTCAAAATCCCTTGAGTTCATCTCAGGCCAAGGCTGTCCTACGTCAAGGAGTGAGTTGCAAGTATCAAAATTTTGTTTGGCTGGGCGTGGTGGCTCATGCCTGTAATTCCAGCACTTTGGGAGGCTAGAGTGGGCGGATGGATTGAGCTCAGGAGTTTGAGAACAGCCTGGGCAACAGGGTGAAATGCCATCTCTACAAGAAACAAGAACAACACAACAACAGCAATGGAAAATTAGCTGGGTGTGGTGGTGTGTGCCTGCAGCTACTCGGGAAGTTGAGGTGAGAGGATTGCTTGAGTTTAGGAGGTCAAGGCTGCAGTGAGCTGAGATCGCACCACTGTACTCCAGCCTGGTCAACAAAGCCAGACCCTGTCTAAAAAATAATAAAGAATTCCGTTCATAAAATTATCTTCCATTGAGGCAGAAGTGATTGATTTTAATAGCATTTCTTCTTCTCTAGTCAAAAGACAGCTACCTTTCACCCTCTGGCAACTCTTAGTTGCTCATTTCTCAAGGTAAATTACTTTAAAATTTTATTTCAAAATATGATATGGTCCCATTGACTCCGGGATCTCGGAGTCTCAGCAGTGATATGCATGTGCAGTTAAGAAAGTGATTTAGGCTGGGTGCAATGGCTCATGTCTGTAATTCCAGCACTTTGTGAAGCTGAGGTGGGCAGATCACCTAAGGTCAGGAGTTCAAGACCAGCCTGACCAACATGGATAAACCCTGTCTCAACTAAAACTACAAAATTAGCTGGGTGTGGTGGTGGCTCGCCGGTAGTCCCAGCTACTCAGGAGGCTGAGGCAGCTTGAACTCGGGAGGTGGAGGTTGCAGTGAGCCGAGATCACACCACTGCACTCCAGCCTGGGCAACAAGAGCAAACTCCATCTCAAAAAACAAAAAAAGGTGATTTAATGCAGCTCCTGTGCTTGGGGCCCTCCCAGCAAGGGTTGGTTACCATCCTCCTTTTACAGGCAAATAAACTCAGCAGCTACCTAGAGCGAGGCAGAGCCTGATCTTACCTGACTCCACAGTGTGTGCTCCCCTTTCCTCACCAAGGCTTTGCCCAGTGACTGGACTTGGCGAGGTGCCTGGCCTCACACCCAGGGGATGGTCACACGAGCCACGGGCGGGCATGCCCTGGGCTTGGCAAGGCCATGTGAGGCTCTACCCCCATGCCAGGCAGGAGTCGCCCAGGGCTCTGCTGGTCTCAGGGGCTGGGTGGGGCACCCGCAGTACCTCTGGTATTCTCGGACAGCACGGTGTTGAGGCTACTGAGTGGCGCGAGCTCCAGGGCAAAGCAGAGCGGGTGGATGCTGATGCCGATGAGCGCCACGATGCACGGGTGCTGCAGCGCATGCAGCATGCTGGCCTCCTGCCGGAACTCCGAGAAGTTCTTCATGGCATCTGTGGCCCGCAGGTGCCTCAGCATGGTGTCTGCCGGTGACAGCACATTGTCAGCCAGCAGGAGGACCCGGGGTGCATTCAGCCTCGGGACTCTCGAAGGCGGCACAGAGCTTAGACCCGGGAAGCACATGTCTGAGCAAAACAGCACCTAGCTGGGACCTGCTTACCTGCCGGGGCATTGGCGAAATTCTTGAATTTCTTGATGTGGAAGCGCTTGACTGCCACGGGCTGGCCCTGGTACCGGGCCCGGTAGATGACAGTGCCACTGCCGCCCTGGCCCAGGATGCTGCTGTCATCCTCGTTGTGCTCCAGCTTGCTGTTCTCCAGGAAGAGCCTGCCACACACACCCAGCGTCAGCCACACTGCCCCTGCCCTGACGCAGGTGGGTCCTGCGCTGGGTCATTCGTCCCCATGGCTGAATGTCATGGTCCAAAGCCATCTGTGAGGCTGGACAGCTCTGGGCTAACCCGGCCCTGCCACTTGCGGGTGGGCAAGCCTGGGTGGGTTATGCAGCCTTGCCAAGCCTTAGCCTCCCCTGTAAAGTGGGCTCAGGACAGGAGTGGCCTTAGAGGTGGTGATGGCCGCTATAGGGCAAAGCCCACGGAAGTGGTGGCCGTAGAGAAAGGATCCCTGTGGAAGTTTTCTTCTGAAAGGTGACATTTCCTATTTCCTACCATGTTCTCTCTCTAGTTATCATCTTGGGTCAGCATAGGTAGCAATCAACTCTAAGAACAGATTTGAGGGGCCCAATGCTCAGCGCTAGGGCTACAGATAGAGGAGTTAACATTTGACAAAAAAGATAAATGAGGCTATGGGTGGGAGCTCTCCCCTCCCTGAATTCCCGAGGAGCGCCAGCTGCACTTACCTGCTGGCCCCTGGGGAGTGGCAACTCAGGAGAGAGCAGCTCTGGCTACGAGGGGAGGGGGTGCGGGGTGGGGGGAGGCAGGAAGGCTGCACCTGCCAAGCGCTTTCCCAGCTGGGCCTGCCAAGGCCTCCACAACGGAAAGCCAGCAGCCTGTTCCCTTCAGGCAGCTGAGGATGGAACCTAAAAGGTACTGCGATTTGGTGGGAGGTGATGGCTGGGGCCCCTGCTGGCCCCAGAGGGGTCTTCCTGGAGATCACTCGGCAATTACACAATGAGGAGCGCCACCTTGTGACCTGCACTGTGTTCTGGGAGAGGCCTTCAGGGCATACCTGGCTGGGAAGTCGGTCATGAACAGCTCAGGGACCAGCTCCTGGAGTGGCACAGGGAAGTCCGGGTGTCTGGGGCAGGAGATGAAGTCCCGCTCGATGGCTGTCAGCACGCAGTCTTCCATGTCGAAGTACTGCACACCCTCTGATTTCTCACTGGGGTCTGTGTGCTGGGCCCAGGTCGTCTCGCAGACAGGGCAGGGCACATACTGCTCCATGAGTGGGGTCCCGTCGCTCTCTGTGGCCGTCAGGGCTAAATAAGGACAGAGCAGGAGAGAGCTCACAAGAAGGTGGCACAGGAGGGCCCCTGAGCAGCATTCTGCACCCCAGGCCCGGAGGCCTTCACAGCAGGGGAGCTGCCTGCCTGGCCTGTACCCAAGAGACAGGATGAAACCCATTGCTACCTTCGGGGGCTTTTATGTAGAGAGCGCAATTGTTTGTCCTGAAAGATGTGTCCAGAGAGGGTTCAGGATGTTTCTGAGAACTGTCCAGTGGTCGGGACTCTGAGCAGGCTGGCTGGGGGCCCTGAGAGGAGGGTGGGGATCCCTCCTGCATGACTGGGCCCTAACATGTCATTGCAGACTGGATCTGAGCAATCCTCCAACAACCCAACCACCGCAGCATGTAAGGTGCCCTTCTTACAATGAGAAACATCCAGGTTACAATGTCTATGAAGGCAATGCAGGGAAATAAATGAGTGCAAATGATCACAGACAAAACTGAGTCATTGGACATGGGTTCCCTCACATGCCTTTGATAGGAGATGCAGCAAAACACCCTCCAAGGTGCCCTGTGGAGGTACTCTCAGGGTGGGCCAACTGTCTGCTTCATGCAGGGTAGGAGATGGATGCCTAGAACTTTCCAGGCATATCTGACATCTGTAGGTCCATGTGCAAGGCATTCCATTAGGAGGGGCCCCTGGCTGGGGATGCCGGCTCCAGGCAGCCTGCCTCAGGTGCTCACTCGAGCCCTTTTCATCTCAGGTGACCTGTCAAACTTCCCAGCACCTGCTGTAGGCGGAACACTGGCTGGTGGGGAGCTGCAAAGTGCTCAGAAGGGTTCACATGGGCCAAAGGGCCCCCTTGGGTGGCCAAATGCCTCCCAAATCACCGTGACACACACACCCAGCTGTCTTCTCCAAGGGCTCCTTGCTAAGCTTTTTTCCTTGTGGGTCAGCTTTCCTGCTGACACAGGAAGGACCCCAACCCTGACAGAACCAGACCCTGTGTGAGATATGGCAAGATTTCTCTTCAAACAGCCAGCTCAACCTTTTATTCTTTAATTCCCAGTACCCGCAACCCTTTCTTCTCCTTTTCTTCTGACTTTGCTACATGCCCAAGCATGCCACAGAACCAGTAGCATTATCAGCACAAGCTCACATTCCTTTCCTATTTAAAGAAAGACTAGCTCTTTAGTTTGCCGCAGATGATCCCTTCCTTCTCTCCTCTCTCTCCCATCATGTGTCCACCCATCCACCTTATTTAAGAAAGTTTAAATATTCGGCCAATCAAGTCCAGTTTAAATTGTGCAGTCTGACCCCAGCCAATGGGGAAAAGGCACAAAAGCAACAGTCGTGTTAAAAATAAAAATGTCTACTCTCCTTCGTTCTGTGTGCTCTTGTAGCAACCAGCCAAATGGAAGGCACCCTCCTGCACAAGAGTAAATCTGCCTTGCTGAGAAATCCTTTATCTAAGTGCTCGTTTTTTCTTATGACTCCAAGCCTTATTTCTAATGCCCTGGGATCTGGAATGTGTCTCCTGAGTGCATGCCACCACTGCTCCTTCGCCACCTTCCCCGATGCTTTCTGGGATGCAGGCATCGCATGCAGGTGAGGCTGACCCAGGAGGCTGGGGGACCCGCTGAGGCTTGCAGGGGCGGCACTGCAATTCCAAACCCACTCTCCACCACTCGCTTGCTTAGCCTCCAGTGTTCAGGACCTGAGGCTCTTGAGGCAGCTTCCCCCACAGCTACTTGCTCCATCTAGCCTAGATGGTCTTCCCTCCTGCAGGCTGCTCTGGGAGTCGCTCAAAAGTTTTTTTTTTTTTTTTTTTTTTTTTTTTGAGTGAACTGTCAATGAAACAGATCCAAAGGGTCTGAGAAGGGCTATGTGAGTGGGTTGACCACTGCCGGGATGGGTGGGGTGGCAGGGAAGGAGAGCAAGGCCCCTTGGTGGCCCCAGCTTCTCTTCATCCCTGTCCCTGCACAGGAGATAAATCTCCATCTGCCAACTCCCCGCTGATTTCAGTCACACCATCCTCACTGAGAAGACAAGACATGTGTGAGCTCAAACTGAGCATCTACATGGACAACTCGTGGTACCAGTGTTATCTTTCTTACCATCCCTGTGGGCAGCTGGCAGGCTGCTTCTCTGGACATTCCCAGTGGGGTCTGAGCCCCATCTTCCCCATGGCACTCCCCCCAGTGACAGAGCTGGACTTCTCAGGGCCAGGACTCCCATGAAAGGGCAGTTAAGACCCTCTGATTTTCTTGGGCCAAATCCCAAGGGAATTTTTGTCCTTCCCCCAAAGAAGCAGCCCCACCCTGATTCATAAAGAAATATTAGCATGAACAAGGGCTTGTTTCCAGAACCTTCTCTTACCAGGAAACCACTGATCAATCAAGGAATTGACATGATCTGTGATGAAAGCCATGGCCGAGAAGTCCCTCATTTCTGACTGGCAAATGATTTTTATTCCTCCACTTTTCTTCTTTTTCCAGTTCACGTCAGAAGATTCCACACTGCAACCCAGAAACCAAAAAGAGCTCATTGTGATCTGGCTCTGGGGGCCCCTGGGATGATATCCCCACCTCCAGGGACAGGACCCAACCCCTGGGGACCTGGAGGGGGTCTGTGCCCTACAGGACTGATGGGGGACTCCTCCCTGTGCGTGTGGCCCTGCCTTGTTCTTGCCCTGGACCTGGGTTGGTGAAGGAGACACAAGGAAGACTGCAGTCAGAGACGCTCAGCCTGGGAGCTGACCCTCAGGTGAGGCTCTAAGGACGTTCCGGGACCTCCCTACACCTCAGTGTTCTCATCTGTGCAGCGGCAACTGTGGGCTTTAAGTGAGAACCTCTATGTGGAAGCAGCAGGTCCCAATCAAGCCCTCTGTAAAGTGACCTCCCCTTTTCCCTTCTTCTCCTCTCACAGAGCTGAAGAATATTTCGCAAAGTTCATTGTAAATATTAAAATAATCTTGGGTGTGTATCATTCATTATGCCCGTTGAGCTGACTTTAATTCTACTGCTCTCAAAAGACCAAGAATAAATGGCACAGGGGGGTGGGTTCTGTGTCTGGTTATGGGCAGTGGAGACGGGGGCTGAGGAGTCCCAGGGCCCCCTGTCCCCAGCCCGGTTTCCAGTGGGGCAAGGGGACGGGCAGGATGGCTGCAAGGTCACTAAGGTGACCTGAATGGCCGTGGGAGGTGTCCAAAGCTCTCCTGAGCTCAATGGCCACCATGTCCCTCAAGTCCTGAGCTGTGGCTGCCACATCTGCCTTTGCCTTTCCCGTCCTGTGAGGGGGGCTCAGCCGGGGTGAAGATACCCGAGCCTCTGGGACACTCATGGGAGGGCCTCACATTTCTAGCAAGCTGCCATGACAAGCCTCTCTCAGGAGCACCATTCTGGACACCAAGAGGATGAAGCATCCTGCGGAGGTGGCCCCGGGGTGGCTGCTGTGGCACCTGCTGGCCCGGCAGGTGGGCTTCCAGATGCTCCTACCTGAGGTAGCCCCCATCAAAAGTGACCAGGAGCCCTTCCTGCCAATAGATGGTGTGATTTCTTTTCACTCTGAATGTGCTACAGCGATTTCTCTGGTTTCCTGTAAAACTGTAAATGGTGACTTTCCTGTTCCTGCTTTTAGTATTCTTCTTGTTTTCAAACAGCTGAAAGACAGAGAAAAGACCCTGCTTGAGTATTCTGGGCTCCTCGCTGGCCCTGGGCAGAGCTCTGTGGAGGCCGGGCTGGGCCCCATCCTGATAAATGACCACCGTCTTTCCCACCCTCTCCTCCCACGCCACTCATCCCTGCTGCCAAATTAAACGTTACATTATCTGATGGGGTCTCCAGGGTATTCTGGAAACACAGTTTTTCCAAAGAACTGAAACACAGGCTGTCCTTTACAATTTTTCCCCCTTTCTGACTTTACAAGCAAAAATTCATATTAAAAAATGTAGAAAATACAGAAAAATGTAAGAGGGAAAACCAAACACTAATTTAACACCAAGCAGAGAGATCATTCAGATTTCGGTATGTATTATTCAAGGATTTTTTTTTCTGTTTCCATATATGCATAAAAAACAGCTGAGGCCATATTGGATTTCTAATTTTGTATACTTTAAAAAACTTCACTTTTCCTATGCCATTAAAATCACACATTAAATTCATTTTTCTAAAGTTTAATATTCTATTAAGTATAGTCATTTCCCAAACCACCCTCTTCTAGAAAGGTAAGTTGGTTTCAATCTTTCGCTCCCTCAAAACCACCGTGAGGTACATGAGAAAGGCACAAAGCTTTCTCTGATTGAAACTGATGTCCTTAGTTTAGATGGTTACCAGTGGGATTATCTGTCGAAGGGCCTGGATGTTTTAAAGCTCTGGATGCATCCCGAGGAATGGCTATTTGAATGGTGAGACTGTCCTGTGCACCAACTACCAGTGTGCATAGGGCCGCTTCAAGCCCCAAGACTGGGGATTACGACTCAGCTCTTTGCTAATGTGATGGATGAAAAGTGGCATCTCCCTGCTGCCTGAATTTGCATGGCTTTGATAAGTGATGTGACGGAACTCTTTCTCCCTTCCTGCCACCCATCTGAATTTCAATAGGACTTCTTTCCTAACTTCAAGTGAGGAATGCCGCTGCCCGGAAGGGCGCCTGGGCCTCCAGGCCCAGCTGGGCCCCACTTGTGAGTTCGGCCTCCCACCACGCTAGTGCTCCCTGACCCTCCCCTGAGAACGCAGCGGGACACAGAGTTCAAAGGGAGGGCAGAGGGATGGGAACATCAGGGCGCCAGCGCCTGGCCCACTCCTTCAATCAGCCGCAACCTTCTGACGCTACAAACAAATCTCCCTCGCTGCTAGCACAAGCCGCTACTGTCACGATCGACACTAAGGCTTTTGCATTTTTTTTTCTTACCATTTCAGTAAAAATAGGACGATCAAAGAACACTTTTATAGAGCTGAGAAGTTATAATTCAATAAGGGCTTTCTAATTAGAATGTAGCAACAGTAAACTCATATGGAGTTTAATATCAAGAATTTGACAGTCAGGGGTTATGCCAGGAGGCCATAAAACCAAAGGTGTGCCAGAATCCCCTGGAGGGCTTGTGAAAACCAGTGCGGGGTTCCATCTGGAGTTTCTCATGCAGCGGGTTTGAGGTGGGGCCTGAGAACTTGCATTCCTCACACGTCCCCAGGTGAGGCTGATTTTGCGGGTGTAGGAAAGGCACTTTGAAAAACACCACTGTAGCAAATATTGCTTCCATGTTCCTCCCTTGCATGAAATTAACGCTGCCTGACAGCTGGGACTCCTTCCCACAACCCCAGGTAAACCCACAGAAACAAACTCCTTGGGCTGGGTCTCCAGTGTTACCAGAGCAATGTAAAGTTGTGCACCAGTGGTTCTCAAGCTGGGTGCACAGGGGAATTGCCTGGGAGCCTTAAAAAAACCAAAGAGGAATCACTTTTCAACACAATGCCACACTCAAAAGATTCTATTTGATCGGTCTGGAGTGTGGTCAGTGTCTTTTAGAATCTCCTCCAGGCGAGCCTAGTGTGCAGCCAGGATGGCAAAACTGTGCTTCTAAAGTCACGGTTCTCCAAGCGTGGCTGCTGGGCCGGTGGCATCGCCTTGGGGAATGGATAGAAATGTGAATTCTTGGCCTCCCTCCATGCCTCCTGAATCAGAACCTCTAGGGTGGGGTCCACCAAACTGTGTTCTAACCAACTCCAGGTGATTTTGAGGCGGGCTAACATTTAGAACCACTGCTTATAAAGGGCATGTTCTGTCTAAGGTGGATGCTGCTTTGGAACTCACAGGATGGCTTACATGGGTTGGCCAGCAGCCCATGCCACACTTGCCCCCTGGCACTGCATCAGTGGCATTGCTCTGGGAGAAGGGTCTCCAAGCAGGGTCCCCCAGCAAAGGGTATTCCCCTCCCACCAAGGTACAACTGCAGGAGCCTCTCCCCCTATGCAGAAACTGCAGCTGTAATACCTGCAGGTCCATCTCCGCCAGGCTGATCAGCATTCGTGCTATGAACCTTTGCCAGAAGCCAACCGGCACGAAGCTCATCTTAAATACCCTCTGAATGGTGTTGGCCGTGGGGTGTCGCATGCCGTGGGTGTCCAGGCCAGGTTTAGATGGAAGGAGATGTGGCAGGAGGTAGCTGAAACACATCAAGGGGAATGGTGAACAGCGGGGCCCAAGCTCCCAGCACATGGCCTGGTGTGGGGAGAGGCTGTGCTGAAGCACCTCAGGCTGCTGGGCTCCTTCCTCCCAGGGCCCTCGGAATTCTGCTAGGAGGAGAAGAGCGGTTTATGTGCTGAGAATAAATGCTCCAAAGGACAGTGAAGACGGGTCCCATGAATATGTCTACCAGGGTTTCTAAGATAGAGACTAGAAGAAGGCTAAGGGAAGACACGGACACACAAACGTCAGACGTAGCAAAGGGGACTCAAGGCTCTATCGGTGGGGTTGCAGTTGGGGAATCGCTTAACATTAAGTCTGGTTAATGGAGGAAAAACAAATACAGCTTCAGGGTTTCAAGGACAATGTAGATATTAGGGTCAGAGAAACACTTGGCCTTCAAAGCTGTTTATTGTTCTTGGCCAGCAGAGACGAGGCAATTGCCTTTGAAAGTCAGAATGAGCCTGTGTTGTGCAAAAGAGGGATGTTTTACAAGAAGGCTCTTGGTCATCATAAAAACGCTGCATCATTGTGTCAGCAAGGACTTCAAGTCTGCTGTCATCTCAAAACAGCTGAAACCTGGGAGGTCCCTCCAAAAGTGTGCCTGAAAACCAGCAACAGCTGTGTGCTGTGGGGCTGTGGGGGCAGGGACCGGACAGGCCCGGGACAGCCCCCTGGGTGTGTAGATGCTGGACTCTTTCTCAATAAAGGTTTGCCTTCAGCTCTCCTAATCTTAAAATAAATCTATTTCGGTCCAATAAATGTCCTTAGAACTTTCTGGAAGAGACTCCCTAAACTATAAGAAAATTCAACAAGTGCTCACGGGCCAAGCACACAGGCACAAGTCTCGGCTCTGACTTACATGCTCTGACACATGGGTACACCACGAGAAGAGAAATAATCCCCTCCTGGCAGGGCTGCGAAGGTAGACAGGGACTGTGCGGATGTGCAGCAGACACGGTGGTGAAACAGTAGGCCTTTGCCGCCTTTCAGGTCTTGGGTGAAAGCACATTCCCAACCTCCCGCTAGCTGCCTCTCCATCAGAGTGTCCTGTCTTATCCCTTCACATCTGAAAATTCCCCTCTCTGCTCAGTGTCTGTCCCCATATAGGAGGCCCTGGGCCATGCCTGCTGTTTCTTTTTGCGTTTCCCACTGCGTCTCATGCATCCTGGGTCTCCCATGTGGCCCTCCTACAGTGGTGGTGCCCTGTGGCTTTCTCGCTCTTCTCTCTCCTTGTTGGAGGGTGCCTGGACAGTGGGGGGGGGGGCATTCTCTGTCCCAAGGTGCACCAGCATGAAGTGCGGTGGCACCCAAAAGAGGTGCTCTATGATGTTTTTGAGGGCAGAGCTTTAGAAGGTGGCAAGGCGAATGAAGAGATTCCAAGTGGCCACGGAAGCCATTTCGCAAGATAAGCAGTGGTCTCGTGGTAGTAGAGACTGCTGGCTCCGGGTTTCAGAGCAGTTACGAGCTGGGAAAGGCCGTCCCAGGGAATGACCAGAGAGTCGGCAGGACAGGCCCTAAGAGGTAAATTATTCATGTGTTTGATGAACCTCACACCCTGACATTGACATGATCCATGATGAAAGCAATGGCTGAGAAATCCCTCACTTCTGATTGGCAAATGATTTTTATTCCTCCACTTTTCAACATCTCAGTGTCTACACCAGGGTACTGGCTCATGCACCCCACTGAGCCAGCCTTTGACGGGGGCTGCAGCCCTTCTCAGAGTCTGCTGAGAGGTAAGGGCCTTCCTCCTGAAAAGCACAAAGGCTCAAAACTGTATGGTACTTTCAGGGGGTTTGTGGAGGTTTTCTGAGGGGCTGGAGGGGTTTGCTGCAGGTGGGAGACCATGCTCAGAGGAGCAGCACGGACCCAGAGATCCTAGCAGCTGTAGAAAGCTGATGTTGCCAGGAGCTGGGACTCGCCTAGGGCACAAGGGACCCATTATGCCTGTGCTAAGACAAAACGTGTTCCATGATTCCTGGATGTGGATAGAACCAGAGACTATGGCTATGAGTACTTAACGAAGAAACAGTCGCTATAACTGGGCTGTCAATACAAAATGTCTTGGGGGCTTAAAAGACACTGTTCTGAGTATTTTACATGTATTGATCAGTGTCTGTTCCCATATAGGAGGCCCTGGGTCGTGCCTGCTCCTGTTTCTTTCTGCTGTTCCGAGTATTTCACATGTATTATCTAATTTAATCCTCACAACAACTATCACACTTATAGTAATTGTATTATCCCCATTATGCAGACGAGAAAGAAGGTAGTTGAGATTCATATTCTAACCTGCTGTGCAATAAGCCTTGGTGAAGACTTGGTAGTGACTGCAATGATGATCTTGTTCAACCACACACACCCCGCACACACACACATCACACACACACACCACACACACACACACCCCACACACACACACACCACACACACACCACACACCCCCACACACACCTCATACACACACACACCACACATAACACACACACATACACATATTATAAACACATGTATATTTTATATACATATAAACTGACTTCATATAGGTAACTGACTTGCTTTTACTGGGTACTCTGTCTCCTCACTCCTCCAAACTGCGATAAAACAATCTGAAAGTTGTCAGATCCTGTGTGCCTCACCCCAAGCTTTCTCATGGACCACAGTTAAGGACAGCCCTCGGCCATGTTATGGGGAGCTGTGGAATTTCCAATTCCTCTTTGGGGCTTTACTATTTAAGGAACCCAGAGGGCTGGAGCAGCAAGGACTTCAGGCCCCTCCCATACCTAGTGGGAGGTGGGCGGGGCCTCAGGCAAAGCGGGGACCAGGGGCTGGTTCCCAGGCGGGGTCTCTGGCCTCACTGTATAGGATCCAGGCCTGCTCCCCAGGAGTCTCCAGTGGGCACCCCTGTAGAGATCTGGAGCTGGGGACGCAGAGTGGCAGCGTGTTCTCTGGGTGCTGCGTGGCCATGTTCTATGGATTTGTATCCTGGATACAGCTTCACCGCCGACATCACCATCAAACCCAGGGAGCCGCTGAAACGGAGACGAGGACTCGGGGGCCTGAGGACCGAGCTGGTTCAGGGCAGAGCATCCCCGGGGTCTCACCTCTCCTGTGCTCCCCAAGCCTGGCCTTCTTAGGTGCCCCGCCCGCTGAGGGGTGGCATTCAGTTTAGTTACTCGGGAAGATGCATCCTGGTACTGAGTGGCACAGAGGAGAGTGGAAGAAAAGAAGATGCCAACACTACGCTTGCTTTTCATGAAAACCAAGCCTTGACAGTGAGAATTTGAAGGAAGGAAATGTAAGCAAGAGCTTATAAAGAGTCTGCCAAAATGCCCTGCTAAGAGCACCCTGCTTGTAAAGCCAGGGACCTCACTGCCTCTCCCCTGCCTTCCATGGGCCAAACGCTCGGGCCAGGGCACATGTGGTGGGGAGGCAGAGAAGTGTGCTGACCAACGCTCAGGGCTGACAGCAGAACTGGGGTCTGGGCAGGGGAGTGAGAGGTAACGAGAAGGGGAGGGTAAGGGCAGTCAAAGGCACAGGAGGATGGCGGCAGAGCCCTCTCAGAGGCCCCTGGGCTGCAGCAGAGCAGGTGGTTGGGCATCCCTGATCGCATGACGGGAGGTGGCACGGGGTCAGGAGGGGCTCGGCGAGGGGTCGGGCGAGGAAGACCGAGGAGGGCCCATCTCACCAGAAGACGGTAGGGTGGCATCTTTAAAAGGATGACAGAAAAAGGACCCAGAATTCTACATCCAAGAAAATTACCCACCAAAAAATCTGAAAAAGAGAATTTGCTGCCATCAGACTTAGACTTTAAGAAATGCTACACATAATTCTTCAGGCTAAAGAGAGATGATACTAGATGGAAATTTGGCTCTGTGGAAAGAAAGGAAGAGCAACAAAAATGGTCAACATATTTTTTCCCCTAATTTCCTAAAAGACTATTGATCGTTTAATTATTTAAAGCAAAAGTAATAACACTGTGTTATGGGGTTCATTACATACGTGGTAGTCCTCCCTCATCTGCAGTTCTTTTTTCATGGTTTCAGTTACTGGTCCAAAAATATAAAGATATTGAGAGAGAGAGAGAGAGAGAGAGAGAGAGACAGAGAGAGACAGAGAGAGAGAGAGAGACACCACATTTATGTAACTTCTATTACAGTATATTGTCATAATTATACTGTTTTGTGATTATTGTTGTTAATTTCTACTGTGTGTTGTTAATCTCTTACTGGGTTACAATTAAACTTTATCCTAGGTATGTATATATAGGAAAAAGCACAGTATATGGAGGGCTCAATACTATCACAGTTTTAGGCATCCACGGGGGTCTTGAAATCTACCAGCTGTGGATAAGGGGGACTCTATGGAAGAAACATGGATGACAGCAAGAGTACAGAGGATGGTGGGAGGAGTAATGTCACTGTATTGTGCTAAGGGTTTTGCATTTAATTCCAAGTGGCATAATATTAATTACAAGTAGGTTGTGATAAGGTGAGAACACATATTCTAATCCCAAGAGTAGCCACTAAAACACAATACCAAGAAGGATAGCCAAAAACCCAACAGACAGCATGAAGATACTAAAATAAAATTTAACTCAAAAGAAGGCAGGAAAGAATGAATAAAATAAAAAAATAGATGGCATAAATACAGAATAAATAGCAAAATAGTAGGCTTAAACCCAATCATACAATTAATTATGATAAATGTAAATGAATCAAAGCAGAGGACAGGAGGGGTACCTGGGGACGCCTAGTGGGCTGCCTGGCAATCAGCAAAAAGTGATGAGGAGTAGCAGGGGCTGGGGAGCAAGGAGAGGAGGAAGGAAAGGAGGAGCGAGGCTCGTTTGTTTTGTTTGCAGCTGAGGACTGGGGAGACCTGGGTCTGTTACAGATCCGGGAGAAGTCCACAGAAAGAGGCGAGGATTAGCTGCTATACAGAAAGCCTCCATTTGACCCTTGGACCATCCGCTCTGGAGCAGCTGAGCATGTTGCTCTCATGATTTAATCATGTTGGACTGCATTTTGAAGCTGGGCTGTGTAATTAGCATGCACATTCTAGCTCACTCACTCTTTTTTGTTTTTCGTTTTGAGAAGGAGTCTCACTCTGTTGCCCAGCTTAGAGTGCAGTGGCACAGTCTCTGCTCACTGCAACCTCCGCCTTCCAGGTTCAAGCCATTCTCCTGCCTCAGTCTCCCAAGTAGCTGGGATTACAGGCACGTACCAGCACACCCAGCTAATTTTTGTATTTTTAGCAGAAACGGGGTTTCACCATGCTGGTCAGGCTGGTCTTCAACTCCTGACCTCAAGTGATCCGCCCGCCTTAGCCTCCCAAAGAGCTGGGATTACAGGCGTGAGCCACCTCACCTGGCCACTTACTCTCATTTACCAAATAACCAAGCATCAAGCCCCTGTAAAGTGAAATGCCCACAAATTATTTTTAATGCCATCCTTACATGTTTTCCTACACTTTTTCAATAAGCGCATTTCTTTTAACTCCCTGAAGAGAAGCCTGTGACACAGGAGAGAGTGGCCAGCTGTGCTCACCGTCCCGCTGACCCCGGCCAGGCAGGCGGGTCATCAGGTGCTGGCCTGTCCCTAGGTTTGTCAGGGGGCAGCGGTGGCAGCACAGATCCCTGGAAATCTTGTTCAGGCCACCAGTGGCTCCAGATCTCAACTCCCTTTTTGGGGAGCAGCCTGCACAGCCTGGCCTGGTAAGTCTGTGTCCTCACCTGTCATTGGCGACGGGCAGGGCGATCTCAAACTTGGCCAGGAACTGGAAGTACTGCTCTTCTGTCTGCTGTGTGAAGCCAGTCCCTACCAGCAGCATCCTGAGGTCTTCTGCTCTGATCACCCCGTTCTTGGCCACTGACCGGGAGCCCTTAATGTTAAAGATCCTCTGCAGACATTCGGACAGCCAGATAGGGTCAAGGAAGTAGAGGTTCCTCAGGCCGTGGCTGGTGTCCGGGAAGTGTAGTAGAGTTCCAGTTTCTATGAGGAAGCTGATAGCTGCCCCAGGCAAGAAGAGGAAGCAGTAGTCAGACAAAGGAGCAAAAGGGACCCTGGGGTGGCTCTCTTTCCAAGAGGACGCAGGTCACAAAGTCTTCCTAGGAAGAAACCAACATGCCTGACATGCTGGACCCTTCAGGCAGGTTGGCAGCCCGATCATGGGTTCCCTGGTGGTCCGTGGTAACTCTTGCCAAAGTCCTGGGCTGAGGGCCACCTGGGTAACTACAGTTGATCCTCATTATTTGTGGAGTTTGCCTTTGCAAATTTGCCTTCTTGCTAAAATTTATCTGTGACCCCAAAAATCAATGTTATTTACAGACATGTGCTGAGCAGTGAAAAATTGCATTGACCAATGTGCATGTTCCCAGCAGAGGCTGAACAGGACAACGTTCTCAGCTCTCATGCTGAAAACAAAGAGCTGCTTAGCAGTCTATGTCAGCGCCATGTTTTTTAAATTTTTGTGGTTTTGTTGATGCGTTCATTGTTTAAAATGGCACCAAGTGAAGTGCTGAAGCACTGTGTAGTTCCCTAAGCATGAGAAGGCTGTGATGTGCCTTATGGAAAAAACCCGTGTGTTAGATAAGCTTTGTTCAGGAATGAGCAATAGTGCTGTCAACCATGAATTCAATGCCAACAAAGCAACAACATATATTAAGTACGGGGTCTTTAAGCAGCAACACCCATAAAACAAGGTTCTGTATTGATGGGCTGATGAGAATGTTGTGACCAGAAGCTTGCAGAAACTGAAACCAGCATCTCTTCTAGGAACACTGGTTCAACATTTGCTATTTCAGTGATCACGGTGACTTTACAGAACATAACTCCTGTGGATAACGAGAATCAAGAATCGACTATAACTGTTTGACCTCTGTCTCCCTGACTAGACCATCAGCCCTGGAGGTCAGGGGTCAGTCCATTAGCTCATATGTCGACCCCTATGGCCAACACAATGCTGCTGTTGAGTAGCTGTTTGTGCTCTCTCCCTTCAAGGAAAGAAGGGTGGGAGGAAAGGAGGAAGGGGAGGGGGATGGGAGGCAGAAACTCAGGCTGAGTGTTGGGAGCTCACTCATTGCTGAGGGCCAAGCTAAAGTTAGCAAGTGCAGACGGTTCC
>PVKP010023567.1:0-15877 GCA_004027715.1 Plecturocebus donacophilus
TCTAACTAGAGGAATTCTAGTTGGTTTCTATTTTCTTTTTCCTTACCATGTTTTCTACAATAAATATATATTTTTTAACAAGCAAAGTCTTTCCTGGTGTGCTTTTTAATTTTCTTTGTTTAAGCGAGAGGGAGACTTTGTAACTACATGGCTAGGTAGACTTTCAGAAAACTTGATTGCTCTGGAAAATTGGCATATCCTGATTTCTTCCACAGTTTGGATCTTGACCTAGAGGGAAATATAAACATGTTGATTTGAAACTGAGGGGTGCCATTTTCACTGCTGAAGCAGTTTCATGGATCATGAATTGGAGTAATGGCTTCAGCAACACGAGTGTTAAAAGCAGAAAGCACAAGTGACCCACAACAGATGATGGAGAACAAAGGGAAAGCTGGGAAAAGCAGTGGCCTTTAATACGCACGCGATTAATTACCTTTTGAAATGAAGCCACACTCCGCTTTGCTCCCCAAATTCCTTTATGCAATTATAACTTAAAATGGCTCCTTTTATAAAACCCAAGGGTACCAAGTGATGTATCAAGGACAGGGTGGAGGGAGTGGTCAATCCCCATGGATGCAAGAAGGCATTTTCTGCAGAGAATTGAAGAACAGTCGTAACACAGAGTGAAATTGGGTTTGCTTTTGAAAAATCACTATGCATCAGCAATGCCACCCGCCCTTAGTACATCATCAAGGACATCGTAAACGCCCCAGTGGAGAATTTGCTGATGGGACAAGGGACTTTCTTTTCCAATCTTAAAGAAAGCAAGCTATAAAAGCTTTGGTATATACCTCTATTCCCCTCTTACTTTTGCATTTTCCTCCCTTTCTTAACTCCTCTTCTTCTCTTTTTGTTTTTGTTTGTTGGGTAGTGTGAAGAATATGTATTCCTTCAACTAGAAATAGAGTCAGTGGGGTCACCTGTGTTCCAAGAACCTGGCAAAGGACAGATTTGAGACTGGATAATTTCTGTTGATTTGTTTCTTTCATTAGCACAACATTCCATTTTTAACAAGATTTTTAGGGTCATATTGCTTTCTTTTTTTATTTAAAGAGTTTGCTCCCCAAATGTCCTCTGTTCTTTGAAAACCTAGTATTTTTCTTCTTTTTTTTTTTTTTCACTCCTACATTTATATACAACTCTTCTGTAAATATTGGGGCTTGATCACCTAAGGACAAATGCTTTTGAGATAGATTTTACTTCTTATATGCTGCATATTATTTTTCCGGGTATCTTATAATGTTTTTATGCCATTGTGCTATTAGAATTATATCACTTTGATTTTGCAAGGCTAAGTAGTTTCTCTATTGCAGCTCTGATTACATAAATTTAATATGCCTACAGATTCCACAGGGCCTGAAATGCTTTCAAAATTGCAGGCTTTACCTTTTCATTCATATGATATTTTTAGTTTTGAAATTCTTTTCAGGTAAAGTTGAAAACCAAATACAGAGGAAACACCCAGAGGAACAATTCTATTCCTACAATCCTATTGTTTTTGTTCAACTGGATCTATCTCATTTTAACCACAATGAAATCAAGATAGAAGAAGACTACTTTTGGTTTGTTGACTCTACCAACTCCAGAATTCACACACTACAGAAATAGCAGCGGGAAAGGCTAAGGCATTGAAAATGCTAGAACATGGTTCCAGGAGGACCCAGTGATAATTCATTTTAAGAGTAAACTTTTTTTTTTTTAAAGAGAGAAAAGGAGAAAGAAAGAAAGAAAGAAACAGCAAAAGAAAGGAAAAAAAAGAATGAAAGAGGAAGAGAAAGAGGGAGAGAGAATGGGATTCTTGTTTTATTGCCCAGGCTAGAATGCAGTCTAAAAATGGGTATTAAAAACCTCTTTTATGTCAATAGTTGTGCTTACCAATGGAGACAGGAAGGAATAGGGGATGAAAATAACAAATAAGCAGCCAACCAATATTTTAAGAGCTAACGATTCTAAATATATACGCACCCATTACAGGAGCACCCAGATACATAGGGCAACCTCTTAATGACTTACAAAGAGACTTAGACTCCCACACAATAATAGTGGGAGACTTTAACAGTATACTGTCAATATTACACAGATCAATGAGATAGAAAATCAACAAGGATATCCAGGACTTGAACTCAGACCTGGAACAACTAGACTTAATAAATATTTACAGAACTCTCCTCCCCAAATCCACAAAACATACATTTTTCTCAGTATCACATTATACCTATTTTAAAAGTGATCACATAATTGGAAGAGTAAACTTTTTATTTTATTTTTTGAGACGGAGTTTCACTCTTGTTGCCCAGACTGGAGTGCAATGGTGCAATCTCAGCTCACTGCAACCTCCTGGTTATCAGCTTCCTTATCTAACTTGCTTGTTCTGCTTCTGTAACAGTCCACTTCACCACCCTCCTTCTCTCAGCAAGGGATAAAAAGGAATCCAGCTCCTTCGGGGCCGAGAGAATTTTGAGTCTTAGCCATCGCTCGGTTGCCAGCAATAAAGGACTCCCGATTTAATCTCAGAGGGTGGCGCTTTGCTTACAACTCGCTCGGTTACAACATTAACACTATTAATTCTCCCAATCCGTAAACATGAAATATCTTTCCATCCTCTTGGGTCTTCTTCAATTTCTTTCATTGATGTTTTATAGTTTTCATTGTACAGATCTTTCACTTCCCTGGTGAAATTTATTCCTAGAATTTTATTCTTTTTGATATTATGGTAAATGGAATTGTTTTCTTGATTTCTATAAATTATTTCTTGTAATACTCATACTAATACTGTAATTATTTTGATTTGTCAGATGGAAAAGTAAGGCTTGAGGACGTTAGAAATAACTTTTCCAAAGTCACAGAGCTAATTGTCATAACTATGACTCAGCTCTAGCATGTGAACAAAGATTTTTTTAATACCAAACCAAACCAAAATTATGTATTTCTGCTCCACTATTCTGTCATGGTGAGTTTTAGGTGCTAATGGGGGTTTTAAGTGCTCTGTGATGGTGTCCAATAGACAATTAAAATTCAAGTCTGGAAATGAGATCTAGACTAAAGATGGTTTTTAAAAATTAGCCCTTATCAGCATGCAGTCAGTTGTGGAAATCCTTAGCATGGCTGAAATTTTTCATGTTAAGAAAAGACTAGAACTTGAGTAGGAACCTGAGAGGAGATACTGCTTAACGAGTGGGCCAAACAAAGTAAATTAGGGCAAGAGGCCAAGGTATGCCAGAGACCTAGGACAAAACACAGTGCAGAACGATGTCACAGAGCCAAATGGGAGTGTCATCTATAGCAAGCCCTCCCAGGTGTTTGTGGGTGAAATGTGTTTAAATTCAAAATCTCTCAACCCAAAAATTTTCTCCACAAAGGAAGTAGAGAAACAAAACAGTTCACTATTGAATAAGCATTAAACCAGAATGCAATTTGCACTACAGGCAATCCCCTAAGAGACTCACAATCCACAAAGACAGATCATCCTTCTACACAGCCAAGCAGAAACAACCTATTATGTACATGTTCTCAAGATAAATAATAACTAGTCCTCAAGTAAGAAGAATTGACAGCACCATTTGTCACACATAGTTATCCTTGATTAACCTGCCAATTGGGGTGACCATCTATGTTAGTTAATTTGCTTTATACAAAGAAAATGAATGTTTTATATCTTTGTGACAGGAGGTAGTTTTGAAAGTTGGACTAAGGCACCTACTATTACCCAAGCTAGGCATCTCCACTTCCAAAGAACCTGGGAGACAGGATGCTATTTTCTTTCTTCCTTGATGTTTAAATGCCAAAGAGATGGTTTCCATGTCTTTGAGAAAGACCCTACTCCTGGGCCATAAAGCTGACAAAAGGGGCTAGCTAGTTTTCAAAAGGATTTATATACATTTCAAAGACAGGAGGAAGAATTTATGATGACAATTTTCTGAACTTAATGCTCTAAGAAAAGGAAGGAGAGAGAAGTTCCTTTCCTTATTTTCAACAGGAAAAAATTAAGCCACTTATTTTTAATTTGTATTTGCATTTACATATGAATAGAAACTTCCATGCATTCAATCAAGATCAAAACTGAAGCTTTTTTGTTTTGTTCTGTTTTGCCTTTATGATTAAGCCATGCAAGGTTGAGGAGTGAAAATATGAGAGGTGTCAAGGACAGAGAGCCATAGTACTTTGAAACAAGCTTAATCGTGAAGAAAAATAGGGAAGTAAGACTTCTGCTAGAGGATAGTGTTTGCAGCAGAGATCCAACCAGGTTTATTTGCTAAGGGCATGGAGGCAGAGGAAAAAACAAGTTTCAAAGACCAGGAAGAGAGGGGCTGCCAATGACAGTGCAGAGTTTTGGAAGAAGAGAGAAGAGACATCATCAAGAGCTCCTTGGAGGGGTCCACCTTGGCCAGGAGGAGAGACAGACAGCCCTTCCTCCAAGTCCAGGGGATGGGAAATAAAGGACGAAAGGAAGGATGGGAATGTGTAGGTTTGAAGGAAAGGGTAGAGGAAGTAATGTCTACATTTAATGGTTTCTACAGTCTCTAGGGAAGTGGAGACAACGAGATTCATTAAGAGGAGAATCATAGTTCTTCAACAAACCTAGGGGAAAGCAATGTGGTACCTTTGGTTTATGAGCCAAAGAGACGTGAGCGAGTCCAGTTTGATATCACAGCATTGTGAGACTGAAATTAGATGCCTATAACATGCTCTCTTGGTCAGCTTGGACCACCATAACAAAACATGTAGGGTGACTTAAACAGAAACGTACTTCACAGTTCTGGGGCCAGAAATCCAAGATCAGGGTGCTAGCATGATCTGGTTCTGGTGAGGGCCCTGTTTCTGCTTTGCAGACAGATGGCTTCATGCTGTGTCTTCACATAGCAGAGAAAGAGGGCCTCTCTTTCATGTCTCTTCTTATAAGGGCACCAATCCCATTCATGAGAGCAGAGCCCTTATGACCTCATGACCTCCCTAAAGGCCCCATCTCCAAATACCATCACATTAGAGATCGGGGCTTAAACATATGAATTTTGAGGATTCACATTCAGTCCATAGCTTATGCCCAGCACAACACCTGGCAAACAGCCATCAGCCAGTAAATAGTAACTGTTACTATTACCCAAAGTCAGACAAGCGAATGCTAGAGCCAAGACTAGAATCAGCAGTCATTGTCCTGTTCTCTAAGCCAGGTTACCTTTTACCATCTGGGTGACCTGGACAACTTGTTTACTCTCTGGGTCTCAGTCTCTTACAAAATTAGAGGATTAACTTTATTGACCTAAGTTCCTTAATCCCTTTGCATCTTTGGCATTGGAGTAGAAATCCATCAGTCAATTGGCATCCAGAAACACTGCAAGAGGGCATGCTAGGCTCATCAGTCCACAGAATGGAACAAGGAACCAGAAACAAGGAAACCTTGACACAGAAGCAAACTTCTTTTGCAGTTCAGTCCAACAAACTTTGTTGATAGCCCGCTGTATTCTAGGTGCTATTAAAACATGCACTCTGAATGAAGAGACCCCTCCAAACAGGCTTTGTGTGAGCAACATGGCTGTTTATTCACCTGGTGTGAGTGGGCTGAGTCCAAAAAAAGGGTCAGCAGAGGGCAGTGGGATAGGAGTTGGTTTTATAAGTTTGGGGTAGGCAGTGGAAAATTACCAGAGTGGTTTTTGCAAGCTGGAAGGAGGCCATAGGGTCTAGAGTCACGAGGTTGACCAAGGTCAGTTACAACGTCCTATTGCCTTATCCATTGAGGCCAGAATAAGGAACAATAGAAGAATGTCTCAAGTTCATTAGGCGCCACAGGGGTTGATCATTCTTTCTCCTTTCGTGGTTTTCCAGTTACTTCAGACTTTCCAGGAACTCATCTGGTGTGTCCGTGCAGGTCACAGGGGTGTCCATGGCACCATCAGTTGGCCTAAAAGATCTTACAGGTGCTATGCTGGGAACTTGATGCACATTAGCTCATTTAATCCTCTAGCCACCTAGATTAGGTTTTATAATGCTCATTTAACAATTGAGGAAATTGAGTCTCCAAAATCATGCAACTTACCCAAAGTCATATGGCTAGAACAAGCAGGACCAAAATTCAAACCCAGATATCTTTGACTAAAGAATTCAAGATATTTTCACCACTTCAGGCCCAGGAAGCATTCTTATCTTGTGTCTCTCTGCAGAAAATCAATCGGCGAAGGTCAGATTAGGGCCTATAAGTGACTCAAGAGGGTGGAAAAACACCTATAATAGGGTAGTGCTCTTAATATGTTAAATTGTAAAAAAAAATTGAGAAAGACTTTAAAATTTAGTGGGCATCCTAACTGTCTCATCCACCTGGGTTATTCCTACCTTTCATTGTGATTGACCAGGATATCGTACAACCCTGTGGAAATAGAAGTCACCTCCAGAAACATATTGGTAATCAAATAATTTCTGCTGTAGAAAGATAAATTCTGTTCCAAGGAAGTTCAATTGGCTTCCCCTTCAACAAGTGGAAGAAGACAGTTTTTCTTTTTTAATATGCTTAATGTAAATACGTTCAGTATTCTTAATAATAGACTATAATTGTGTCTGCTGTTTGGATTCTCCTTTGAACAATTTGTAACAATTTTCTGGCTTCCTCATTAGTTAATGAGTTACATGAAGTCTTTGATGTGTGTCCATTTTATATTTGTATGAGAGTCAGACTGTATTCTCTTTTAAAATCAATGTGTTCTCATCTTTGGTTATCCCTAGTTTCAAACTGTCCCCTAATAAGAGTTGTAACTAGCCTTTCCAGGTTATCATCTCTTCCTGAGTGCAGCAGAAAGTACCCTGCCTGCCTTTAACTTAAGGCATTGCATTGTACACCTGTATCAAAATATCTCATGTATCCCATAAATATACACACCTACTATGGATCCATAAAATTTTTTTAATTAAAATTAAAAAATAAAAATACATGAGAAAAAAATTATTCTAAGCCATGACATAATGCTTGTGTTACTGGAAAGAAGATGGAATAGAGAAAGTAAGCCTGGCTCTTTTCTCCCAGTGGAGTGCAAAAAGGAACCGGGAGGTAGAGAAAGAACAAGGTCAGACATCAGCAGTTTTCTTTCCATAGTTCCCCAAGATTTCAACCTCATGTGGGGATGGGGCTGAGTAAACAGTGAGGCAGGTGGAAAAGCATTCAAGAAAACCAGTCCGTTTCCCTGCTAGTGGATGGAGAGGCCCTAGCCTCTTTTGGAAATCTCACGTTCCGCCTCACAAATGCGCTAGGACAGGATTCTGGTGGGGGTAAATGACTAGAGAGCTGCCCACGTCTCCTCCGGCTTTCCACGTGGTGACCGGACAAGCCGAAAGTCCCCCGTGAGGAGATGCGGAAGTCCGCCCTGAGGGCATGCGGAAGTCCGCCCTGAGGGGATGCGGAAGTGCTATGAGTCACCGGACAAAATACCGGATGCCCAGGTAAGTTTGAATTTCAGAGTGAACAACAAATAATAACAACAATTGTTGTTATTATTTTAGAGGCAGGGTTTTGCTCTGACGCCCAGGTTGGGGTGCAGTGGTGCAATCACACCTCACTATAATCTCCAACTCCTGGGCTCGAGCGCTCATCTCACCTCTGCCTTCCAAAGGCAAACAATTTGTAAATATTCATTTAGTTCCATGGTTATGCTAAAAATTATTTGGAGTTTACCTGAAATTCAGATTTACCTGCGTGTCCTGTATTTTATTTGCTAAATCTGACAACCCCTAGAGGCTCCACAGTCTCCCCCTTGCTCCACCATCGAGGGTGTCCTGGAAACACACCCAGACACTGTCCCAGAGTGGGGTTGAGAGCAGAAATCTGAAAGCCAGTGTTATCCTAACAGGACCATCTAAAAAGGAAGAGATTTTGTTACCAGTAATTAGCAAGTTTAAAGTTGTTGTTCCTGCCCTCTCCTGTAGGTAGGGATTCCTGTACAAGATTAATTGGATTAGGCATAAAGAAATTAAGAAGCTGTTTTCCTTTGCACATCTAAACAGTATGGGTGTTAAAGTTTTGACCCTTGCCACGCTGGCTAGAAGAGATGTTTGGGTAGGTCTATGGACAGTTCCTAATATGCAGGGCCAGGAGAGTGCCCATCCCCTCCTGAGAGAAATACTAGAAGTTCCACCTACATCCAGAGACTGGAGGCAAATGGCACTTGCCCATCCCTACTTGTACCTGTTAGGGTGTCTGGAAAGCATGTGGCTCCCCAACTTCCTATGATAAATGGTGAGAATTTGGGCTTCGGTTTTTTATATTCATTGTTTCTGCTTATGGTACATCCAGAAAACCACAGGGAACTTCTACAAATGACTAATGGAGCAATTAAATTATATCCAGCAACTAAAATTTCCCTTAAACAAAAGCATCTGAGCTGCTCTCTCCCAGAAGGAATTACGCTTTCTACTTCACAAAGCTTTTATGAAGATTAATAAATTCATGTTTTCAAAGGTGGTTGAGAACTCTGGCTAGCAGTGTCTACATTGACAGTTTTAGAAATTTATGATAATTTGCATTACTACAGTACTTACTTTTAAACAAACAAACAAAAACTCTCAAAAAAACCCAAACAAACTAGAAGAGTCACGTCCCACATGGTTAGCACCTTGCCACGTGCAGCTATTGAGCACTTAAAATGTAGCTAGTGTGACTGAGGTACTGAAAACAGCGAAAATTCACAGAGCAGAATGCCAAGAAGGGAGAGCTGAACAGAGAAAGAACTGAAGAGATCTGCAGAGGATTCCCCCTCGATCGTTTAGTCCAGTACTGATCAGCACATTTGTGTGAGAAAACTACCCAAGGAGCTCACATGGGGCTGGAACTTGTTTCCCCCAGCCAGAATAGAAATATTTCATCAAACATCGGGTAGATCAATAGGAAAGTTTTGCCTCTATAGAGGGATAAAATTAGCCCTAAAGACTGCTCTGATCCCACCGAATGAAAGCAAACCTCAAAAGAATCAATGTGTCTAAGTAACTGTATCCAAGAACAAAGCCCAAGGATTTCATAGAAACATGAAAATATCTAGTACTTAAAAAGGTAAAAGTTCAAAATGTTTAGTATCCAATCAAAAATTACCAGGCCTACAAAGTGGCAGGAAAGTACAACCTGTGAGGAGAAAAATTAATCGATAGAAATAGACCCCAAAATGGCAAAGATGATGGACTTGGTAGGCAAAGCGTGTCAGAACAGTTATTAGAACTATTTCCCTATGTTCAAAAAGGTAGAGGAAAGACGGAGCATGCTAAGTAGTCATGAAAGTTATAAAGATATGTTTTAAGAAGACCCAGATCAAAAGTACAAAATCTCAGATGAAAAATACACTAGAAGGATTAATGGCAGATTAGATATTGCAGAGGGAACAATTAGTCAACCTAAAGACATAGCAGTAGAAACTATGTAAAATGAAACACAGCAGAGAAATCACTTAAGAAATGAACACAGCATCAAGACAATTTTAAGGAGACTGATACGTATGCAATTAGAATCTTTGAATAAGAGGTAGTAGGAGTAACAAAATAAATATTTGAAGAAATAGCCAAAATCTTTCCAAATTTGATGCCAACCATACTCACAAACCTAAGAAAGTAAAAAAAAGCCCCAGACACCAAACACTAAAAATATGAAGATAACTACACCAATATACATCATAATCAAATTGCTAAAACAGTGTTAAAGAGACGAATCTTACCAGCAGCCTGTGAATCAGAAAGTGAAAGTCCAGCCCAAGCTCAAGAAAGTGGAGTCAGCATTGCTCTACCTACCAAGGCCCCTTGCTCTTCTCCGGAGACTCTAGAATATGGACATTTGCTTCACCTCCTCAAAACCTTTCTTCTTACCTGCTGTGGATTGTTTGGGAGGTATTTGACCATAGAAACTGTATCAGTCAAGGACAATCAGAAACAGAAGCATTGAGAGAGAAATAGAGGCCAGGCGCAGTGCCTCACACCTGTAATCCCAGCACTTTGGGAGAGCGAGGCAGGTGGATCACCTGAGGTCGGAAGCTCCAGACCAGCCTGACCAACGTGGAGAAACCCCATCTCTACTAGAAATACAAAATCGGCTGGGTGTGGTGGTGCATCTATAACCCCAGCTACTCGGGAGGCTGAGGCAGGAAGTCGCTTGAACCCAGGAGGTGGAGGTTGTGGTGAGCTGAGTTCGCACCATTGCACTCCAGCCTGGGCAACAAGAGCGAAACTCCATCTCAAGAAAAAAAAAAAAGATAGAAATAGAGATATCCATACAGATGTTAGAGATAAAGATAGAAATAGAGATACATGAGAGAGCACTGAAGATGAGAGATAGAAAAAGAAATACAGAGATGAGATGAAAATAGAGATAGACATGGTAGAGACAGAGAGAATAGAGATAGAAATAGATATACACAGGGTTTTGTTAGAGTTATGAGTTAGAGTTAGAGTTATCAGAATCAAAATGGTGTTGCTAATGTTAGAATAACTTTGACAAATAGAGCCAGGGAAGGACAGGATGAGAGGAGTCTCATGCTTACATGCCTGCTAAGAGTAGTGACCACAAAAGACAGTAACAACTACAACTTTGCACAAAGGCTGTCACAACTTTACATAAAAAAATACTTCTGCAAGGACGTCTGCCCAGCAACTGCCTGCCTATTCTCGGACTGGCATCACCCTTGCTATTGATCTTGGTAACCCAGGATAATTATTTCAAAAACAATTATGTCATCTTCCTTATTTTTTCCTTTAAAAACCTTTGTCTTCCCTTAACCTCCCTGAATACCAACATAGTTTACTATGGCATGCATATTTCCATGGTAGTGCTTTATTCCCAAATAATTATCTTTTAGAGAGCTTCTCTCTGTTTGTTATTTAGGTTAACAGAGATATTTGACCTTATGCAATTGTGGGAGCTGGTTAAGTCATCTCTGAAAAGCTGTTCTTGTGTCTGATGGAAGTTGACATCTATAGGGTGGAAAGTTGAGAAGTGTATTAGGCCATTCTTGCATTGCTCTAAAGAAATACCTGCAACTGGGTAATTTATAAAGAAAAGGGCTTTAATTGGTTCACAGTTCTGTAGACTGTACAGGAAACATAGCTCCAGCATCAGCTTCTGGGGAGGCCTCAGGAAACTTACAGTCATGGCAGATGAAGTGGGAGCTTGCATGTTGCATGGTGAAGGTAGGAGCAAGAGGTGGGAGAGGTGCCACACACTTTTAAACAACCGGATTTTGCAAGGACATACTACTGTGAGGACAGTACCAAGAGGGTGGAGCTTAAAACATTCATGAGAACTCCACCTCCATGACTCAATCCCCTCCCACCAGGCCCCACCTCCAATACTGGGGATTACAGTGCAATATCATATTTGAGTGGGACAAATATACAAACTATTCATCTATCAGGAAGGAAAGATGGATATTAAAAGAGGAAGCGCAGCATGAAACCACATCATGAGCTGGAGCCCACAAAAATGAACCAAAGTCCTTTTCAGTTCTTGTTACCTCTGACCTTAATGATCCAGATTGTCCTTCAGTCACCAACACCATCCCAGAGCTAAACACATCCCCAGGAGCGGGAGAAGCTGAGGCAGGCTGGGAGGGTGGAGCAGTTGCAGGCCTGACCCCCGCCTCATGAGAACAAGTGAGCCAGGAGATGAGTGATGATGTGTGTGAGCTACACAGTGGCTGCAACTTCCCTTGTTCCCCTCCCTACAGATCTCCTGGAATAATCTGCTTTGTGGCCCATCCCATCCAGAAACCAATAGGAAAGGTTATTTTGGAAAATGTAATTCAGCAAAGCTAAACTGACACATTAAAAAACCACCACAGCAACTAAAATAGCATTTGTGGGATAGCAGAGAATTTCAATTATCCATGTTCTTTCTTGTCTCAATTAGCATTGACAATCAAAAGTGTGTCTGTGGGTGGTCTATCCAAGTTTATCACATAATGAATTGTTTTATAATCACCTTTCCCTGTATTTAGAAATCCTGCCAGAACACCGTGATGAATTCACCGTGTACACAGAGCTCAAGCTGCTTTTTAATGGAACGGGGATCAGAAGACTTACAAGAGAATACAAACCCACTAAATAATGCTAAAGAAAGATTCCATCTTAGAGAACTTCCCCTCAATACCCAAGGTCACAAGGAAAGAGGTGAAGGCATCTCTCTAAGAAAGAACAAGGTTGGCCAACTGCAGAATGAGCCAGAATAGAAGGGAAAGTTAATGAACTTGAATTTTAACTGCCTTAAAAAGATGATGATCCGAGCATGCGCTCTTGAGGTTAATGTCTGATGCAGGAAAGAGCTCAGTGGTAACACATTTTTTTCCTGGGGGTGGCCCAGAGGTCATTTTCCACTGTGAGACAGGAAAGACCTGGAAACAGCTTAACTAGGACCCAGAATGTTTTAGTGGTCCTAAAAACTGGTGAAAGCAGTGGCCAGAATCCTTCACAGACACAGTAGCAAAGGGACTCATTTGTGAGAGCCAGGACCAACTTCAGTTGATCTCTAGTGGATGCAGCTGTAGAGCCATCCTGGTGGTCCGAAGGGAGAAATGCAGCATCTGCCAGTGGAACACCCAATGAAGACAGGCCTACAGTGGAGAACAGCTGGCAGCAGAAGGGGCTGGGGGACTTCTTTCGAGGAGCTGGGTTTCTGGAGGCCAAGTAGGAAGCACACACACACCACCACCGCCATCACCATTATCTTCGTTTAAGGGGTAGGCAGTGCTGTAACAATAAGGGCTGCAAGCTCTAAGTGTTCAGAAGATTTTGTAGCAGCCAAAAAGATGGAACAAGGGCCAGGGGTGGTGGCTCACACCTGCAATCCCAGTACTTGAGAGGCGGAGGCAGGCAGATCACTTGAGCCCAGGAGTTTGAGACCAGCCTGAGCAACATAAGAAGATCCCCTCTCTACAAGAAAAAAAAAAAAAATTAGCCAGGCATAGTGGTGCATGCCTGTAGTCCCTACAGGCTGAGGTGGTGCACGCCTGTAGAACGTCACCTCCTGAGTAGCCGAGGGACTGCAGGGAGTCCCATATTGGCCTCAGTTGTTAACCCTCCTTTAATCTATAATGTCTACCATGTAAATTTGCAGTTCCTTCTGCGCAAGATGTAAACTGCCCCAACTTATAACACTGGGCTTGGCCATGTAACTCCCTCCTACCTCAGCCTCCCAAGTAGCTGAGGGACTCCCTGCTGAGGTAAGAGGATCACTTGAACCTAGGAGGTTGAGGCTGCAATGAGCTGTCACGCCACTGCACTGCAACCTGGGTGAGAGAGACACCCTGTCTCAAAAACAAACAAAAACAACAAAAAACATGGACCAAGACATATATTAGGTCATTCAAGGGCCACTGAGTTCACAAGAGATGCAAGAAATGTTGAGGATTTTGTGCTGCTGGATTAAAGGGGAGTTCTACCTTCTGTGCTCCAAATTCTGAATGTATATGCATTTTCAGTGTCTTATTTCCAGGGGATCCAGGGACTCAGATTTCTACCCACCTTCCTGATCCCTGTAAGGATAACAGACATATCCTTTCCATCCTTGCAACACTCCTCTGAAGTAATCAAGGAAGTGGGATTTTTGGAACACTAAAGCTGATAAAAGCCTGGGATGGAGGCGTGCTGAGGATCGCTGTGTGATGGAATGCACCCGGGTCATCACACAGCATCAATCAAGAATCGCAGGCAGCCCATGTCTTAAGTACCATTATGGACTGGAGACCTGCACTTAAGATATGCAAGGAGTTTTCTGCCTGTTCACATAATTGCCTCTGTCCAGAAAGGACTAATGGTTTCTCAGGATGAAGAAACTGTAGTAAGATGTGAGGTGCCCATTTACAGCTAATTGAAGATTAATGAGGTTTTAGTGCCATTTACCAAGTGTTACATCGCAATCAGGTAATTTCTAGGCATAACTCCAGCAGAGCTTGGATTTCACTTCAGTTCTCCAGGGGAGATGTGTGGTTGTGGGCAGCCGCAGCTTTTCACTGCCCACAGAAATACCAGAGAGTGGCAAAATGTGAGGACTGGGTATTATTTTGTTTCCTTTCTGTGTGTAAAACTACAGTTGGCCTTCAATATTCTTACATTTGGCTTATTAAAGAATGTCAAATGTTATGAATTATCAAAAGCGGTCTTCCTCAGCACATGAATAGAGCTGGTAACTAGAACTATATTAAGCTTCCTAATGAGTCTATGATGCTGGTAATTCACTGTCACCTTGAAACTGTCCTGCTTTCGCATTTTCCCAGTTCTGTCCTCCAGCAAATATAAAAGGTTGCTTTTGCTCAGGAATTTACTAGCAGTGGTAGATTGGACTATTGGCCCCAGTTGTTCATCCCTCCTTAGATCTGTAACTTCTACTGTGTGAATTTGCAGTTCCTTCTGCCCAAGATGTAAACGCCCCAACTCATATCAGGCTTGGCCGTGTAACTCCCTCTGCCTAAGTGAACAGGGGAGAAGCGATGGTTTGCTGGTTCCGTGCATAAACTTTCAGAGGCTGCGTATGCTTTCCTTTTCCCTCTTGGGCTTCTGCCATCGCCAAGAGAAGAACATGCCCTAGCTGGCCTGCTAGCTCAAGGGCAATGCAAAACACGTGCAGGAGAGATGAACCCATCCTGTGGCTGACAGCCAACCTCAGCTGAATCAAGAGTAGATCAGCCCATGCCTGCTGGCTCACAGCTCCTGATCAAAAGTAAGACAGCTGTTTTAAGCCGCTGAATTTTGGGATGGGTTGTAAAGCAGAGCTAACTGATTATTGATTGAGACCCTGTGATATTCTAGCCATGGGTTAGAAGCAGGGTGTACAGAGGTGTGGAAAACAGAAGTCCTTGCCTCCAGAAAAGGCCAGTCTCACCTGGACATCGTGTCACTTCACAATGAGGTACTTCTGACCGGGAGGAGGGTGCAGAGGGCCCGGCTTTCAGACTCGTTTCCAACATCACTTATTTCACAAGTTCAGCATCAGTAACGTAGATGGTGACTGCCGTGGTGCCAACAGAGAAATCTAGTGAAGAAGTTATGAGAATTCTTATTAAATGAGGACGTTTATGCAAACTCCAGCAACTACTTTTTCAAAAATTTTTTTTTCATTTGCCGAAACAAAGCCACCGAAAGATCCCTTTAAATCTATGGTTCTCAAAAAGCTGCAGAAGAATCACAGTGGGAAATGAGTGGCTTTATTTTCTTTGGAAATTCAGAATCCTCAGGGAATCAGGATTCAGTCTGTCTGGGATTCAGCACTAGAATCTGCATTTTTTTCATGCTTCACTCTTCTTCCTTTACCCAACAAAATTGTGATGCTGTAAGTCTACAGGCCACTATTTGAGAAACCCTGCTCAAAAGGGCAAGCTTCTTGGGGATAGTTCCCAGGTCCATTGACACACATTTGCAGGGACCTCATCCTGGATTTACTGGCAGAGCTCTTTGGCTCATTCCGTAACTTCTGCAGCCTTGTTTCCTGATCCCTGCCTCTCGATCTGCCTGGACTCTGGATATTCCTCTGAACTTTGTAGGTGCCTGCTATGGTTTGGGTATTTGTCCTCCCAAACCTCGTATTGAAATTTGATCCCAGTGCTGGAGGTGGGGCCTAATGGGACGTGTTTGGGTCATGGGGGCAGATCCGTCATGAATAGATTAATACCCTGGGTGGGGCGTGCAGCGGAGTGAGTTCTCATTCTATCAGTTCCCAGGAGAACTGGTCATTAAAGAAGAGCTGGCGCCTTCCTGCTGTCTCCGGCTTCCTCTCCTGCCATGTGATCTCTGCGCACACCTGCTGCCCTTCGTCTTCCACTATGAGTGGAAGCAGCCCAAGGCTTCACCGGAAGCCCGGCCTTCCAGCCAGCGGAATTGTGAGCCAGATAAACCTCTTTTTAAGATAAATTACCCAGCCTTAAGTATTCCTTTT
>PVKP010023567.1:15977-36216 GCA_004027715.1 Plecturocebus donacophilus
AGGGACCTCATCCTGGATTTACTGGCAGAGCTCTTTGGCTCATTCCGTAACTTCTGCAGCCTTGTTTCCTGATCCCTGCCTCTCGATCTGCCTGGACTCTGGATATTCCTCTGAACTTTGTAGGTGCCTGCTATGGTTTGGGTATTTGTCCTCCCAAACCTCGTATTGAAATTTGATCCCAGTGCTGGAGGTGGGGCCTGATGGGACGTGTTTGGGTCATGGGGGCAGATCCGTCATGAATAGATTAATACCCTGGGTGGGGCGTGCAGCGGAGTGAGTTCTCATTCTATCAGTTCCCAGGAGAACTGGTCATTAAAGAAGAGCTGGCGCCTTCCTGCTGTCTCCGGCTTCCTCTCCTGCCTTGTGATCTCTGCGCACACCTGCTGCCCTTCGTCTTCCACTATGAGTGGAAGCAGCCCAAGGCTTCACCGGAAGCCCGGCCTTCCAGCCAGCGGAATTGTGAGCCAGATAAACCTCTTTTTAAGATAAATTACCCAGCCTCAAGTATTCCTTTTTTTTTTTTTGAGACAGTCACCCAGACTGGAGTGCAGTGGCGCAATCTCAGCTCACTGCAGCTTGTGCCCACCAGGTTCAAGCAATTCTCCTGCCTCAGCCTCTCGAATATCTGGGACCACAGGCATGTGCCACCATGCCCAGCTAATTTTTTGTATTTTTAGTAGAGACAAGGTTTCGCCATGTTGGCCAGGACGGTCTGGATCTCTTGACCTCAGGATCCACCCACCTCAGCCTCCCAAAGTGCTGGGATTACAGGCCTGAGCCACGGCACCCAGCCAAGTATTCCTTTATAGCAACACAAATAGACTAAGACAATGCCCAGTGAATGTTTTTTAAATGAATTAACAAGCTTGTCACCACCTGGATCCAGATGCCTGCCGGCTTGTCAGTGACTACTGACTGTTATAGATCTGAGCACTGGCCTGATGCTGTGAGCTGGCTGCCCTGATCCTTCTCGAAGTTCTGAATTATCCTCATTCCTCCCACCTCCACCCCACATCCACCACACTTGTCTTTCCCTGGTTCCCTAATACTCAGGGCGGACATTCTGAGCTTCATGTTCATTGGGATCTACAGCCAGCAGGACATCAGGTGGCAGACCAGCATCTCTGCTATTACTGAGACTGGTCTGAACTCACAGCTTCAACGCATCTTAACACATCTTAAGAAGGAAGAGAGGTGGAAGGTTTCTATCTGTAAATAAGAACTGGCCACCTGTGAGTACACTGAGGCAAAACAGAATCAAATGCCATCCCAGAAATGTCGCAGTCACAGTGCAGTGGGCATGTTTACAGTGAGACCTGAATCATTTAGAATTATTGAAGTATAGTCCAGAATACAGTGCCACTGGCTGTTTAATAGGGATCAATAAATAATTTCAGCACATAGTGAAATTAAAACTCTGCGTTGCCATCTGGCACTTGGTGTTCACATGCTGTTCAGAAACCGACTAGATGATGTAATTCTATTTCTCACAATATCCCAGAGCACAAAAGAATTTTTTCAAAAAAGACACATGAGAGAGAATGAGGTTCAAGTCTGGTCTGCATGTTTAGGAGTTGCTCTCAGGTATAGAACAGGAATTTGTTTTGCTCTGTTTTTGTAAGTGGAAGTCTCTGTTTAGTGACCCCTCCAACCTTGGGATTCTGCCTCTTTTAGAGGCTGCTTAACATTAATTATCACTTAAATTCAATGTAATTTGGGGGCAGATAAAAGGAGGTTATGGAGTGACATCTTTTACCCAGTAAGTACATGGCCAAAGGGCTGTGTGTAAATTCATTTGTGGTTGTGGTAGATCAAATAACAGTTGTTTTGTTTTGTTTTTTGACTGAGGCTTGCTCTGTCTCCCAGCCTGGAGTGCAATGGCAGAATCTTGGCTCACTGCAACCTCCACCTCCCGGGTTCAAGCGATTCTCCTGCCTCAGCCTCCTGAGTAACTGGGATTACAGGCACCCACTACCACGCCCGGCTAATTTTTGTATTTTTAGTAGAGAAGGGTTTCACCATGTTGGTCAGGCTGGTCTCGAGCTCCCGACCTCAGATGATCCGTCCACCTCAGCCTCCCAAAGTGCTGGGATTACAGCTGTGAGCCACCATGCCCGGCCTCAAGTGACAGTTTGGATTCAATCAGGAAAGTTTTCATTTAGAGAAATCCTATAACAGATTCTTTTGTAAAATCAAAAATTGCCTTAAAATATATAGCTGACAATAAAATAAAAATTTCATATGGATGCACAGAACACTTTCCTGTACCTCTCTAAAGGCACATGTAAGTTTTTCTTTGTTCTAGCACCCTATAAAGCTTTATTACACCTCGGCTAGTATATTCACTCTTTTAGAACGGACCTTCCTGATCATTGAATTCTGTCAGCACCTATCTCATGCTGTGAACAAAGCAGGCACTTGTTTTTGTTAAATAAGTATCTGGAGGGTACAATTTATTTTGTCTAATGTGGCAGCCAGGGGACATATACCTCTCTTTGGTATCAAAAGGTGACACCACCTGAAAACTTAAATCAACTTTGAAACGAGTTTAAACTTGTGTTCAAGAATGACAGCTCCATTAATGGTACTATCTAAAATGACATTGCCCAGAAATTTTTAGGACAGCTAGCATTGTCTCATATATAGATATATAGATTTTTTTTTTTTTTTGAGACAGAGTCTCGCTCTGTAACCCAGGCTGCAGTGAAATGGCATGATCTTGGCTGACTACAGCCTCCACCTCCCAGGTTCAAATGATTCTCCTGCCTCAGTTGAGTAGCTGGGATTACAGGTGCACACCACCACACCTGGCTAATATTTGTATTTTTAGTAGACATGGGGTTTCACCATGTTGGCCAGGCTGGTCTTGAACCCCTGACCTCGTGATCCACCTGCCTCAGCCTCCCAAAGTGTTGAGATTACGGGTGTGAGCCACCCAGCCTCTCTCTTATATATTAATCTCCCTCAATACCATTGTCAGAAAAGGAATTTAGTTTTCCATAGACCAAGGAGGGCAGAGATGGGGGAATTGGTACCCTGACAGAGCTAATGGTCCGCCCAGGTGGGATTGATCCACAAAGTTAGTAAGCACCACCCGCCCCACGCCCCCCGCCCCCAGCCAGACTGGATTTTAAATCCCAGCACCCAGGTAACAGTTACAGAAACAAATAAATGTTAATTATTCCAAATGGAGCTCTTTTTCCTATGCAAACTTATTACCCCTTCAAAAATAAAAGCATTTCAATACCTTTTTGAGAATACAAAAACAAAAGAATGAGAAGGAATGGGTCTTAACTTTTAAAGTGAAATGACCTCGTTAACATAATCCCTGCCTTCAGTATACATTTTGAACACCTATCACGGGTTTGCCCATAGATCGTTCACAATCTCTGCCTTGGGAAGCTCACATCCTAGGCAGGAGGAGAATCAAATGAACACGTAAGCACCATGCAAGATAACAAATCAGTAACACATGTGTGACAATGCAAGGACTTGGCAGGGAAGAGGAAGCATGTTTAGCAGGATTTGGAGAAACGACAGAAAGGAAACAGTCGCTGATGGAGCTCTTGGTATAGCGGACATGTCAGCGCCCATCTATTCCCCTCAGATTTCTCTGACCATTTCTAGCACCTCATTCTTGGGGTTCGTATTCGGCTTCTAATGCTGCATGCCTCTGGCTCTTTCGGAGCACTGTCTGCTGGGGCTGCTTTGCCTACACATACAGACAGACGCAAGCACCTGGGAGTTTTAGGATACCCTGCCCCCCACCGCAAGCCAATGACTGGTCGAGTTCGAGGAGCACGAAGGTCCAGATCCCTGCGTCAGTGATCTGCCGGGTTTGGCCTCCGAAAGTGCTGGGATTATAGGCATGAGCCACCGCACCTGGCTCATATCCACACTTTGGAATACTGCTTAGCAATAAAAAAGGAACAAAACAGTACTCAAAAGCATAGATGAGCTCAAAACGTTATTGCTAAGTGAAAGAAGTCGAACTCAAAAGACTCAGACTACATAATTAGATTTGTATGAACTTCTAGAGACAGAATATCAGTGGTTGCCCTTGGCTGGGGCTTGTGGTAGATTAATTGCAAAGAATCATGATGAAACTTTATATAGAAAGGGAGCTCTTCTGTATATTTTGATTGCAGTAGAAGTGACTTGATTACACACAAATATCAAAAGTCATGTAACTGTGCTGGGCACGGTGGCCCATGCCTGCAATCACAGCACTTTGGGAGGCCAAAGTGGATGGGTAGCCTGAGGACAGGAGTTTGAGACCAGCCTTGCCAGCACGGCAAAACCCTGTCTCTACCAAAAATACAAAAAAAAAAAAAAAAATAGCTAGATGCGGTGATACCACAGGTAATCCTAGCTACTCGGGAGACTGAGGCACAAGAACCACTTGAACCTGGGAGGCAGAGGTTGCAGTGAGTTGTGATCATGCCACTGCACTCCAGCCTGGACCACAGACCAAGACTCTATGTAAAAAAAAAAAAAATGTTAAGGCATCTAACTGTACACTTGAAATTAGTAAATTTTATTGTATTTAAATTATATCTCAATAAAGCTATTTTAAAATTATAAAACTTGGCCAGGCACGGTGGCTCATACCAGTAATCCCAGCACTTTGGGAGGCGAGGCAGGCAGATCACCTGAGGTCAGGAGTTTGAGACCAGCCTGGACAACATGGTGAAACCCTTTCTCTACTGAAAAATACAAAAATTAGCTGGGTGTGGTAGCATGCACCTGTAATCTCAGCTACTCAGGAGGCTGAGGCAGAAGAATCACTTGAACCTGAGGGGCTGAGGTTGCAGTGAGCCGAGATCACGCCACTGCACTCCAGCCTGGACAATAGAGTGAGACGGTCTCAAAAAAAAATTATAAAACTTAAAAAATAATGTTAATGATAACAGGAGATTGAGAATCAGATAAATTATGTAGTGATTTTTAAAACAGGCACCCAATTATTTTATGGTTCAGTTTCTCGAACAAGTTATTCACCTGCAAGTCATTTGATCAATGGAGAAAGAATTTTTCAGCACTTTTTCCAATTATTAGGGTGTGTTTTCTTTGTCCCAAATCATGTTTTACACATCGTTTATGCCAAAAAAAATTAATTAAAATAATTATGGCATACTTCTAAAACTGTTTAATGAGTAATAATGCCGAACCTAAAAGGGTAAATTTATAATAGTACAATTTCAAGTTTTAGAAACCAGAGAGGGAAGGATATTTCAGGATTGGAAATATTCCTGCCATTCCTTAAATCACATTCCTCAACATCCATTCATTTAACAAATATTTATTAAAGACTTGCTACATGCCAAACTCTCTATATGATTCTGATCCATCGATGAGCAGAAAACACAGATATTACCAGTTAGGGTAGATGAAATATTGCAAACTCTCGGTGGCTTCTACCACAATAGTTTATTTCTGACCCATGGGACCTGACCATTGCTGGTTAACTACAGCTCTGTGGCAGATTGTCGTCCTTCTAGGACCCAGCCTGATGCAGCAGCCATTATCTGCAACGCTGAATAAACACATTGTAGTCACACTTCGGAATACTATTCAGCAATGAGAAAGAACAAGGTGTCATAAACTCAAAAATGGGTGAACTCAAAAATACTGCTAAGTGAAACAAGTCCAATGCAAAAGTCACTGTGGCATGATAAGAACATGGTAAACCCCATGCTGGCTCCTACAGCTTCTGCCTACAATTGACAATGCTTCTGCTTATATGTCAGCAGCCAGACCCAGTCATGTGGCCATGTTCAATACTAATGGGGGTGGGAAAAGAATAATCCTCCAGACAGGGTCAGGGCATGTATTTGAATAATAGCACAGTTTACCGGTTACCTGTATATGATAACATAGAAGAAATAAGGGTTATAGGAAGACAAAGAATAGCTGGGTGTGGTGGCTCATGCCTGTAATCCCAGCACTTTGGGAGGCCAAGGTGGGAGAATCACAAGGTCAAGAGATCAAGACCATCCTGGCCAACATGATGAAACCTCGTCTCTACTAAAAATACAAAAATTAGCTGGGTGTGGTGACATGTGACTGTAGTCCCAGCTACTTGGGAAGCTGAGACAGGAGAATCACTTGAACCCAGGAGGCAGAGGTTGCCGTGAGCCAAGATGGTGCCACTGCACTCCAGCCTGGGTGACAGAGTGAGACTCCATCTCAAAAAAAACTTCACTGTGGGCCGGGTGCAGTGCTCACACCTGTAATCCCAACACTTTAGGAGGCCAAGGTGGGCAGATGCCTTGAGCCCAGGAGTTTGAGACCAGCCTAGCAATGTGGCGAAAATCTGCCTCTACAAAAAAATACAAAATAATTAGCTGGGTGGGCTGGTAGGTGCCATAGTTCCAGCTGCTCCAGAGGTTGAGGTGGGGGGATCGTTTGAGCCCGGGGAGGCGGAAGGTGCAGTGAGCAGAGATTGTGCCGCTGCACTCCAGCCTGAGTGACTGAGCAAGATTGTGTCCCAAAAAAAAAAAAAGATAACTCTGGCTATTATACTGGGGACACAGGGAAGAAGCAGGAGCCCAATTAGGAGGCCACTGCAGGAATCCATGCAAATGTCAACGGTGACTCAGACCAGGGTGACAGCCGTGAGGGCGGTGAGACATGGTCAGATCCCGGATATTTTTAAAGGTAAAGTCCATGGCATTTCATGACAAATTGGATGTGGGTGTGAGAGAAAAATAGAGACAAGGATGACTCTAAGGATTGTGTTTGTTCATTTATTTGCTTAATTGGGTAACTGAAAAAAAAGTTGGCTTAAGGGCCTGCAGACATTTTTCAAAGAAGACACCAAAAAGCCCCCAAGTACACTGAAAAAAAAAGAGATGGCTTAAGGGCCTGCAGACATTTTTCAAAGAAGACACCAAAAAGCCCCCAAGTACATGAAAAGATGTTCAACGTCACTAAGCATCAGGGAGATGGCACTCAAAGCCACGATGCGATAGCGCCTTACACACGTCAAGACGGCTGCTTAAAAGACAAGCGGTCACAAGGGTTGGTGAAGATGCGGAGAAGAGGGAACACTTGTGAGCTATTAGTGGAAACATAAACTAGTACCTCATTATGCAAAACAATATGGAGCTTCCTCAAAAAATCAAAAATAGAGCTACCGTAAGATCCACCCATCCCACTTCTGATACGTATCTACAGGAAACAACACTAATACCTCAAAGAAATATCTGCACTCCTGTGTCCATGGGAGCACTATTCACAGTAGCCAAGATGTAGAATCAGCCTGTCTGTCGACAGATGAATAGATAAAGAAAATGGGGTATATAGCTGGGCACGGTGGCTCACGCCTGTAATCCCAGCACTTTTGGAGGCCAAGGCGGGTGGATCACAAGGTCAAGAGATCAAGACCATCCTGGCTAACATGATGAAACTCCATCTCTACTAAAAATAAAAAAAAATATTAGCCTGGCGTGCTGGCAGACGCCTGTAGTCCCAGCTACTTGGGAGGCTGAGGCAGGAGAATCGCTTGAACCCAGGAGACGGAGGCTGCAGTGAGCCAAGATCACACCACTGCCCTCCAGCCAGGGCAACAGAGCAAGACTCCATCTCAAAAAAAGAAAGTGGTATATATATTTACAACAGAATAATATTCAGCCTTAAAAGAAGAAAATCCTATCATTTTACACAACATGGATAAGCCTGGAGCACAGAATGCCCAGTGAAATAAGAATCGGAGAAAGACAAATAGTGGGTAACCTCACTCATTTGGAATCTAAAAGTCAAACTCAGAAGCAGAGATTAGAAAGGTGGTTGCCAGGGGCTGGGGAGCGAGAGAAGTGGAGAGAGGTTGGTCAAATGGTACAAACTTTAAGATAGATGAATACGATCTGGGAATCTAACATACAGCATGATATCTACGGTTACTGATTATCGTATACTTGAGATTGGCTGAGAGAGTAGATCTTAAATGTTCTCACAACACACAGACACACACAGAAGGTAATTGTAAACCAAAAAGTGTCTGAGACAGGCCTTGATCAGTTTAGAGGTTTATTTTGCCAAGGTTGAGGATGCACTGGGAAAAAGAAACACAAGTTATCGTAAGATCTGTGGCCCATGTTTTTTCCAAACTGGGTTTTGAAGACTTCAATATTTAAAGAGGAAAGAGCAGCAGGAGGGGAAAGAGGGAAGAAACAAGAGTGGGTAGGTAAGGAGATAAGTGGTTATATTCTTGTGAGGCTTTCATCAGTGCTTACTGAATTCACATGTCACACGTGAAAGGCGGCTGTAGAGGAACAATTATGCCTTCTTGTCACACTCAATAAATCTGCATTTTACATAAGATAAAAATAGGCTGGGCGCATTGGCTCAGGCCTGTAATCCCAGCACTTTGGGAGGCCAAGGCAGGCGGATGATGAGGTCTGGAGTTCGAGACCAGCCTGGCCAACACAGTGAAACCCCGTCTCCACTAAAAATATAAAACTTAGCCAGGCGTGGTGGCATGCACCTATAATCCCAGTTACTTGGGAGGCTGAGGCAGAGAATCACTTGAACCTGGGAGGTGGAGGTTGCAGTGAGCTGCGGCTGTGCCACTGAACTCCAGCCTGGGTGACAGAGTGAGACTCCATCTAAAAAAAAAGAATAGATAAAAATTAACATAGAGTAGAGAAAGAAGTCAAATATGCGTTTGTTTCGGGGTGGGCAGAGGGACGATTTCTAGTCTTATCTTTGTCCCACACCTGTGGGCATAAGCTCTTAGTTAATTGACACTGTCAGGGTGATCTAGTTTGGCTGTGTCTCTACCCAAATCTCATCCTGAATTCCCACAGTTTTGGGAGGGACTGGGTGGGAGGTGATTAAATCACAGGGGCAAGTCTTTCCCAGGCTGTTCTCGTGATAGTGAATAAGTCTCACGAAATCTGATGGTTTTGAAAAGAGGATTTCTTCTGCTCAAGTTCTCTCTGCCTGCTGCCATCTGTGTAAGACATAACGCGGCCCTCCTAGCCTTCCGCCAGGATGGTGAGTCTTCCCAGCCACGTGGAATGGTAAGTCCAATTAAACCTTTCTTTTGTCAATTGCCCAGCCTCGGGTGTGTCTTTATCAGCAGCGTGAAAATGAACCAATACTCAGGCTGAGGGAAGCCACCTGGAGAGGTATGTGGCCTTCTAGCTTCCAGCTATGAGTTTAGGAACAAAAGGAAAGCAGGTTTTGGTTTTTATTGTTGTTGTTTCGCATGACTTAGCTCTCAAACTTAACTTTTCCCTTTAGCATAGGGACTTTGAGGTCCCAAGATTTTATTCTCCTTTCACATAACCACAGAAGACAAGGGGATATCTTAACTCACTTGATTACGGTAATCATTCCACAATCTACAAACATATCAAATCATCACATTGAACCCCTTACATTTATATAATTGTATTTGGCAGTTATAATGCAATAAAGCTGGGTGAGAATAGATTTATCAAAAACACATGGAAAGAAAAGAATGGTATTGGTGCAACTGAGGCGGGAAGGCTGCAGGTGGAGGGGGCTTGGTGTGAGAAGGGAGATCAGGGGTTAAAACATTGCAAGCCTGAAAAGTCTGAGGGATATGTAGGCAGATTCCCAGTGCAGCCTGGATGAAGTCGGTCTCACCTCTGGTTCTCCAGTGTCACAGAATGTCCCCCAGAGCCCGAGTCAACAGACCCAGGTGATAATCCCGACCTTAACACAAAGAAGCTCTTTGACAGTGGGGAGGTCACTAGGACTCTCCAGCTCTCCTTATCTGTGCGGTGGGTCAGTCAAAAATGCCAACAGAGTTATTCTGAGCATTCTGTGACATAAGTATACGGCAGAGCTTTGCCAACTAAAACATAGGCTAGAAAACGGCCTGGCAGCGGCCACTACAGCTGCAGTCCACGGCAATGGTCTCATCCAAGGGGTCGGCTGCTTCTTTGGAATGACACACAACAAAAAGTGGATCACATTTTCCTAGAGTCTCCTGATCTGAGGGATTTGGAAACACTGAAGTTATTGAATTTTTCTTCCTTGGATGTGCTAATTTTTCATTCCAGCCTTCTCCACTCTGGACAAATCCCTGTAGAATTCCTTGAGCAACATAAGCTCTTTTGCTGACTCGGATAAAATTGGAAATTACATAATGTCCTGTGACCCTTGCCTGGAAGTGATCCCACACCAGCTGGCTGCCAGGGTTGACTCTGAGACCCTCAGGACCAGGCTGACACTGAGGCCTGGTGTCTGCCAAGCTCGCTGTTCAATGCCTGGAGAGCACCAAGCGGACCTGGGAGCCAGACCCTGTGCAGTTTGGACCCGTGGGACACTCACTTTTTTTCTTTTGAGACAGAGTCTCGCTCTGTTGCCCAGGCTGGAGTGCAATGGCGCAATCTTAGCTCACTATAACCTCTGCCTCCCAAGTTCAAGCAATTCTCCTGCGTCAGCCTTCCTCGTATCTGGGATTACAGGCACGTGCCACCACGCCTGGCTGATTTTTTGTATTTTTAGTAGAGACGGGGTTTCACTGTGTTAGCCAGGATGGTCTCGATATCCTGACCTTGTGATCCACCCGCCTCAGCCTCCCAAAGTGCTGGGATTACAGGCGTGAGCCACAGGACACTCACTTTGAGACAGACTGGCCTGGAAGTCAGCAACCACTTTCCACGTCACTATGTGGCACATAATGGGTGTTCAGCAACAAATGTCAGCCTCCTGTCTTCTCCTGGCCCCGCCCCTGGCTCAGTTGAGAGGTCTGTTAGTGTCCGCCAACCCTCTCTGACCTTGAGGTCATGAGAGTATAGTGCAGAGCAGCACGTGATTCCCTTCCAGGTATCAGTCTCATCACACGCCAAAGCTCTTCATTTCTTTCAAGGTGGAGTGGGCTTGGTGTGAGATGGGAGATTAGGGGTGACTCTGTCATGCATAGATTGCCTGAATTTTTTTTTAAGCAATTCAGCAGGATTACACAGAGCCTCTTGGTAAAGGGATGCCCATACGTTTCATATTGAAGCATAAAATAAATCTGCCCACTGTTTTATTTTAAAACTACCTAACCCAAGGCTCCAGGGATTTTCTTTCTTCCTGGTAGCCTGGGGTTTGGTGAACTCCTCAGGTTTCCTGCACTTTGGGGTATGTTCTTCCTCAGTTTCCCCAGGTGTGCAGCCAACAGTTATAACAACTAGACAGGTGCAGACACGCCCTGTGTATTGACATTTCTAGCAGGTTATTGCAGCTATTTGTAAGACAGCCCTAATTATAAACTCCTCATTAGGATCTTAGAGTCTAAGAGAAAAAATATTTACATGTATTTTTTTTTTCTTTCTCTAAATCCAGTGAGGGTGAAACATGGCTACTTAGAGAGTCCAAAGTTGAAAATTGAGATAAATAATGCAGTTTAGACCAGCACCTGTAATCTCAGTGCTTTGGGAAGATTAGGCGGGCGGATCACTTGAGGTCAGAAGTTCGAGACCAGCCTGGGCAACATGGTGAGACCGTTTCTACCAAAAATATAAAAAATTAGCTGGATGTGGTGGCACATGCCTGTAATCCTAGCTACTTGGAAGGCTGAGGTAAAAGAGTCACCTGAGTGAGCCCGGGGAAGTCAAGGCTGCAGTGAGCCATGTTCACGCCACTGCACTCCAGCCTGGGTGATGGAGTAAGACCTTGTCTCAAAAAAATGCAGTGTAGGCCACATGTTTTCCTAATGAAGGCTTTGCATCATTATCCTTATAACACACAAGACATAAAATGCAAAAGGGGAAAATGCCTTCTCTTTGCTTATTACATTAAGGATGTAATAACCCTAATGGCTTTCATGAAGAGCATTTTCTCCAAATGCATTACATCTGGACACTCCCGAGGGACTCTGAAATGGATTTACTGCTTTCTCTGAAAACCGAGACATGGCCTATTTCATACAATATTGTTTGATTCAAATGCATAAGAAAAAAACAATAATTTTCAGTGCTAAAAGTCAGCAACCCTGATGTACGGTTTTGCTCCCTGAGTGACGAGATGGGAACAACACATGCATTTGTCTTCTCTTGTATGATTGAAGAAGGGTAGAGCAATAGGTTTTCATTCACACAACCCAGGAGATTGCCATTTTCACAGGATCAACCTGGTTGACACAAAACTTATGCCCTGGCTCATATCCTTCATCCGTCTCTTACTCTAGCCATTGCTATAGCAAGCAACTTTGAGCAGATGTGACCTCACAACACCTTCCCTCTGCTGCAACACGTATCTCTTGCTTTTTGACACCACAGCATGGAACACCTGCAGCAACCAGCCCAGCATTCACGCAAGCATCATCCCAACACACAAGAGAATTAGTGCCCCAAGAGCATGCTTGAAGAACAGGAGCTGGAAACTGATGAATAAAGGCTCCCTCCCTCTTTCAGGCGCACAGGCAGTTCATTCTGGACTGCATTCCATTGCTCATTAGGTGGCCCTGGGCAGTCATGCCCCAGCTGTCTACAGGAGTGACCAAGCTGAGACTGCATTCTTATTAGCCTTCCTTCCTTCCCTGTGTCACTCTCCCTAGTCCCTCAATCTTGTTTTCTGGGAACACTTTCTTAAATTAGAGAATTGTGGAGGTCGATTAAGGCAATAAGCCAGGGAAATGTGTTATGTAACCATGTCATGAACTACCAAGAGATACTTGGAGAATTGGGGAAGTCCATTCCCTGTACCTAGGCGAGACCACAGCTAAGTCATTGACCAAAGGGACTTTGTATTAAAAAACAAACAAACTTGCAATCCCTCCTGCTTCATAACCTCTCAACCCCACAGAGATTTTAATTTCCCTATGACTGAAGACTCTTCCCTCCCAGTCTGTTACTACTGTAAAAGACCAGGACACCTTAAGAAAGACTGCCTTAGACTGAAACAAAAGAAAAGACAGGAGAATGCAACTCAGGAAGACTAGGGATGCTTTGAGGAAGTACAGGGGTTTCACCTCCCCAAATATTTTATCCCGACAAACAAATTGGGAGAGATTAATATAATAATAAACGATGAGTTTACAACTGCCTTAACTGACACAGGCATGACTATCTTGCTGATAAATCCCACCTTACTTAGAAGCCCCATTCTTCAGAGTAATGAAATAATTAACATGTTGGGTGTGTCTAACAAAACAATCTCATGTTTTAAGTCAAAACCTATACCTTATCATTTCATGGGAATCAGCTCCCTTACCCCAGGCTCTGAGTGTGACATGCTTAGTGGGTCCCATATGTTTCTAATATGCCCTGGGACCCCTGTCAACCTTTTGGTCTGTGATCTCCTCAACATTCATAGCACCCATATCTCTTTTGCATCAAAAGGTGAACTTTTTTAAGAATATGAACCAGGAGACCAAAAATACCAAATTAAAAAACGTCCTGACAATGTACCACAACTTCATACCAGTAATGTTAAAACATCATCTTGTGACCAGGAAAGTGAAGTGGAGACAGAGAAGGAAATATGAGAGGGGAAGAAAGAACACTGGAGTAAAGAGCAGAAAGCAGTAAAACTGCTTTGAGCTTCCCCAATCTTCCTGTTAACCACAGAAGCAGAGCACTTGCTCAAGGACATCCTGCCCCACTTATGGTCTTAATCAAATACAGATATAGGAAAAATATTCTCAGCCACTCCAATAAAGATAGAGAACTCCCCCAAAAAAACATAGAAAAAAATGAAATTCCAAAATCTCTGTTAGTAATTCTATTAGGTATTCAGATATTCATTGACTACAAATTTTTCCAAATGCAAAGCAGGAGATACAGAGGTCTGAATGTTGGATATAAGAACTCGTGTCTGTAATTACATGAGCCAAAGAATAAGCTTAATGGATCTGGGATCTGGGATTTTGTTCTTTTCAGCAATGCTAGCTCAGTTTCAGAAAAGAAGTTCAGCGTCATTTTTTTTTCTTTTTATATTTATCTCCATCAAGTATATGACAAGTAGATCTAATGGCTTACTCTCCTTGATCAGAAACACCAGAAAGTCACTCTCAATTCAGTCCGTTAACCGATTGGCCTTCTTGAAACATAAACTTAATGAAGGGGAAAAGGGAAGATATCTTAAAACTTTTTTTTTAAATGTGAAACAATTCAGGCATACAAAAAACACAGAAAATGATAACTTCTGTGATATACCACGAAGATAAAACAGCTATTAATGTTTTATCTGATTTGCTTCGAACCCATCTTTTCAGGAAACAAACATGATATTTATTTAATAAACAACATACTACAGTCCAGCTACTGCCTCACCCAATGCACTTCACCCCCTCTTTCCCCTCATCCCTGGGCATAACTCTATTCAAAAATTAGTGTGTATCAGCTGGGCCGGTGGCTCACACCTGTAATCCCAGCACTTTGGGACACTGAGGTGGGTGGATCACTTGAGGTCAGGAGTTCAAGACCAGCCTGGCCAACATGGTGAAACCCTGTCTCTACTAAAAATACAAAAGTTAGCTGAGTGTGGGGGTGCACGCCTGTAATCCCAGCTACTCGGGAGGCTGAGGCACAAGAATCACTTGAACCAGGGGGGCGGAGGTTGCAGTGAGCTGAGATCATGCTGTTGCACTCCAGCCTGGGTGACAAAGCAAGGCTTAAAAACAAACAAACAAAGAAAAATTAGTGTGTATCATCCCCACATCTGCCTTTGTGCTTCTGCATAAATATCCATCCATAAGCAATATATTAGTCCTCTGCATTGTAGCTTTTTCTGTTGCTGTTAAGAAGTTGTAGTTTTTGATAAATAACGTTTCAATCATCTGACATATAATATTGTAAACAGAAAAATAGATTTTTATTAATGCTTCATCAAAAGTAAGTTTTTCACCAGGAATATGCTTGTGGATGCAACATAAATATTTATAAATGTACCATTAGTCTTCTTTCCTGATGGGAACAGTGAAAAAAATAGAATTCATAGAACTACTGTGCTCCTGTGTCACAGACTTACAGCAATACAGTAAATAGCAAGCACACCTGTGCACGAAGTCTTACTTTGTACACGTCAACTATTAAAAACATAAACTTGATCAACTGTGCTAGAGGAAAGATGAATATCTTTCTCTTCTCTCCATGGAAAATGATATAACAAAACTGTCATCGCATGTTGGGGTCAGCAAAGAGAGTATAGCCAGACAATACAGGAAATGACATTTCTCGAAAGAAGACATACAAATGGCCAATAGGTATATGAAAAAAAAAAAGTTAAACACCACATTAATCATCAGAGAAATGCAAATTAAAACCACAATGATATATCACTGCACACCTGTTAGAATGGCTAGTATCAAAAAGATGAAGGCAAGTGTTGGAGAGGGTGTGGAGAAAATTTATATTTCTAAGTTTAGTTCTTTATATGTCCACACTATTGCTGGAAATATAAATGACTACAGCCCTTATGGAAAAACAGTATGGGCATAGCTCAAAATATTAAAAATAGAAATGCTATGATACAGTAATCCCACTACTAGGTATTTATGCAAAGGAAATAAAGTCAGTCTGTTGCTGAGATATCTGCACTCACACGCTCACTGCAGCACTATTCACAATAGCCAAGATATGGAATCAATCTAAGTGTCCAGCAACAGACGAATGGATAAAAACAATGCAGGGTTTATGGTATATATACGCAATGGAATGCTATTCACCTTTTAAAAAAGGAAATTCTGTCATTTGTGACAATATGGATGAACCTGGAGGATGTTATGCTGTAAGATAAGCCAAGCACAGAAAGACAAATACCTCATGATCTCATTTATATGTTGTAACCAAACCCAGGTTCAGCCACTCGCCAAAACCAAACACAAGAGACAAGAGTTGGTGGGACAAGCCAGGTTGGTGACTCATATCTCTAAACCCAGCATTTTGGGAGGCCAACGCAGGTGGATCACCTGAGGTCAGGAGTTCAAGACCAGCCTGACCAACATGATGAAAACCCTTCTCTACTAAAATACAAAATTAGCCAGGCATAGTTGCACATGCCTGGAATCCCAGATGTTTGGGAGGCTGAAGAAAGAGAATTGCTTGACCCTGGGAGGCAGAGGTTGCAGTGAGCCAAGATTAGATCGCACCATTGCACTCCAGCCTGGCCAACAGCAAGAGCAAAACTCCATCTCAAAAAATAAAAGAGTTGGTGGGACAAAAGTGAGGTTTGTTCAGGGAGCCAGTAAACCAAGAAGATGATGGACTAGCATCCTAAAGTGCCATCTTAAGTCAGGACAAATTTCAGTCTCTTTTTATGTTCAGGGCAGGTGGAAGAGAAGGGGTTTGGGATCAACAGGTGACTGATGACCACAGACATCTGGGTGCCAGCAAGGATCTGAGAAGGTTGGGAAGTTCTTTGTTTTTGGTAGGATCACAATGCTCCTATAAATTTTTTTTTTTTTAATATGATCATGGTCTGTCATCCAGGCTGGAAAACAGTGGTTGATTGTAGCTCACTGCAGCCTCAAGTTCCTGGGCTCAAGCAATCCTCCTGCCTCAGCCTCCCCAGTAGCTGGGACTGTAAGTACACACCACCATGTATGGCTAATTGTTCCATTTTTTTGTAAATATGGGGTCTCACTAGGTTGCCCAGACTGGTCTTGAACTCCTGGACTCAAGTGAGCCTTCCACCCAAAGTGCTGGGAGTATAGGTGTGAGCCACTGTACCCCGCTCCTATATATCTTTAACAAAACATAGTTGTTTACATACTTCTCCTTTAATCTCAGAGTTAGTTTTCAAAACTATGTGATGACTGTTTTTGTGTTTTGTCTCAGTGCTCTAAAATTACCCTTGCCTATGTACCAGAATGGGTGAAGGCCCCTTCAACAAAAATGAAGTTAGTTATGTTCTTCTGCTGTGTCACTGTTATACAATGTGAAATCTTAAAAAGTTGATTGCATGGAAACAGTAGAGTGGTGGTTACCAGGGGCTGGGTGGTTGGGGAGATGTTGGTTAAAGGCTATAAAATTTCTGTGAAATAGAAGAAATAAGTTCAAGAGGTTCTACTGTAAAACATGGTGACTCTGGTTAGTAACAATATATTGGGCTGGGCGCAGTGGCTCACACCTGTAATCCCAGCACTTCAGGAGGCCAAGGCAGGCAGATCACCTGAGGTCAGGAGTTCAAGACCAGCCTGGCCAACATGGCGAAACCCTTTCTCTACTAAAAAAAGAAAATACAAAAATTAGCCAGGCATGATGGCATGTGTCTGTAATCCCAGCTACTCGGGAGGCTGAGGCAGAAGAATCACTTGAACCCAGGAGGCGGAGGTTGCAGTGAGCTGAGATTGGGCCATTGCACTCCAGCCTGGGCGACAGAGTAAGACTCCATCTTAAACAAACAAACAAACAAAAAACCCAATATATTATATTCTTAAAAATTGCTAAGAGAGTAAAATGTTTGAATTACAAAAACATGAAAAGTAAGTGAGGTAAGGCATATGTTGATTAGTTCAATTTAATAACCATTCTACAATGTATACCTATTCAAAACAACACGTTGTAAACAATATGCACAATTTTGTCAGTTAAAAATAAAAATTTTTAAATGCAGGAAAAATTGTTGGAGAGGTTTATTTTTCCTGGATTTGGTGATGTTGTGGCTTTTCTCCCCACAGCTTTTTGAAATTTGTGATTTGTTGTCGCTCTCTAAATAAATATTCACTTTAGTGCCAAATTTTGTATCCATACTTTTGTATTCTTTGTCTTTTAAATGGCTTCCTAAATGGTACACATCATCAGGCCCTCAAAATGTGCTCCATCCCCTTTGAACCACAAAACCCCTGGGGATCCCAACCCAAACAACTTCCATCCTCCCCAGCACTCTCTCTGGGTGTGTCTGCAAGCTTTCTGAGAACACCCCAGGCAAGGAAAGGAAGGAAGCCCAATGCTCAACGCTGCTGAGTATCTGGCTCCTGAAGCCTCATCTCCCATGACCTTGCAAAGGGCTTGCACCACTCAGGGCACGTGCTCCAAGCACTGGGGTTACTCACTGCTCTCTTGGCTTTTGAAAATGAGGCAGCAGGAAGTGATGGACAGTGCAGTGGTCATCAACTGTGGATGAACTTAAAATTTGTTAACCAAATGGAAACACTTCAGGAGTGAAAGTGGGGCAGGATTAAATTTTTTTTTTTTTTTTTTTTTTTTTAATAAGAGAAAAAAAGAAAGAGAAAGAAAAAGTGGAAGAGTGAACAGAATTCTTGCCCTATTGCTCAGGCTGGAATACAATCTTAAAAAGGTATTAAAAAACCTCTTTTATGCCGTCAATTGTACTTAACAACAGAAACAGAAAGGAATATGGGAAGAAAATAACAGTCAGCCAATATTTCATTTAGGTCTGTGAGATGCTATGTAAATACTAAAGAGTAATTCACTTTCTGTTATATAGTCACTTTCAGAATGGGTGTAATATGAATTAACAATGCAATGTAAAAATCTCCCGCTATTATTATACGGGAGTCCAAATCTCTTTTTAAGTCAATAAAAACTTGTCTTATGTATCTGCATGCTCCTATATTAGGTACGTATATGTTTATAATCATTAACTCCTATTGTTACATTGATCCTTCTACCATTATGTAATGTCCTTCTTTGTTTCTTTTAGTCTGTATTACTGTTAAAGTCTATTTTATCGGAGACAAGAGTTATAACTCCTGTTTTTTTTCCCCCTCCATTTAATTAGTAAATCTTCCTCCATCCATTTATTTTAAGTCTTTGTGTATCCTTGCTAGTTGGATCTGGATACTACGTACCAATGGATTTTAACTTTTTATTCAATTTGCCTGTCTGTGACTTTAATTAGGGCATTGTATCCATTTAAGTTTAGAATTAATATTTGTGAGTTCAATATTGTAATTTAATACCAACTGGCTTTTTTGCCCGTTAGTTGATGTAAATTTTCATTATGGAGATACTCTTTACGTTTTGGTGAATTTTTGAGATAACTGATACTGGTTGTTCTTTTCTGTTTGTAGTGCTTCTTTCAAAAGATCTTGTAAAACAGGCCTGGTGATGATGAAATCTCTGAGTGCTTGCTTGTTCATGAAAATTTTTATTTTTTCTTCGTTTATAAAACTTAGTTTGGCAGGATATGAGATTCTGGGTTGAAAATTCTTTTCTTTGAGGATATTGAATATTGACCCCCACTCTCTTCTAGATTGTAGGGTTTCTGCTGAGAGATCTGCTATGAGTCTGATAGGCTTCCCTTTATGGGTAACCTGACCTTTCTCTCTAGCTGCCCTTAAAATTTTCTCCTTTATTTCAACCCTAGTGAATCTAGCGATTATGTGTCTTGGAGTTGGTCTACTTGAAGAATATCTTTGTGGTGTTCTCTGAATTACCTGGAGTTGAGTATTATCCTGCCTTACTAGGTTAGGAAAGTTTTCCTGAACAATATCCTGAAAAACATTTTCCAACTTAGATTCATTCTCTTCATGACATTCAGGTACACGGATCAGTCGTAAATTAGGTCTTTTCACATAGTCCCATATTTCCTGGAGACTTTGCTCATTCCTTTTTACTCTTTGGTCTCGAATCTTGTCTTCTCGTTTCATTTCATTAAGTAGGTCTTCGACCTCTGATATCCTTTCTTCTGCTTGATCAGTTCGACTGTTAAAACCTGTGCATACTTCACGAAGTTCTCTTATTGTGTTCTTCAGTTCCAATAATTCCCTTATATTCGTTTCTAAATTGTCTATTCTCATTAGGATTTCGTCAAACCTTTTTTCAAGGTTCTTAGTTTCTTTGCATTGGGCTAGAACATGTTCTTTTAACTCAAAAAAGTTCCTTATCATCCACCTTCTGAAGCCCATCTCTGTTAATGGAACGCACTCGTTCTCCATCAGGCCTTGTTCCCTTGATGGTGAAGAACTGTGATTCCCTGTAGAAGGAGAAGCATTCTGCTGCTGGGTATTCTCAGCTTTTTTACGCTGGTTCCTTCCCATCATTGTAATTTTATCCACCTGTCGTCTCTGTGATTGCCTACTTTCAAATTAGGTCTCTGAGTGGACGTCCAACTTGTTGATTCCCAGTGCCGAAATCTGAGCAACCCACTGCGCCGGCTAAAACCGCGGCATTAAGATTCGTGGTGCTTTTCTGCTGGGGATCTCCGGTCTGGCTTCCCTCCTGCATGTAAATGTGCGACTCGCCCTCCTGGAGATCCAAACGTCGTTGAAAAGGGAACTAGTCCCGTTTACTCTGCACCGAGAACCACCAAGCCCGAGCGCCGGCAAAACCGCCACGCCGGCCACAGGAGTCACGCTGGCGACCCG
>PVKP010023568.1:0-36117 GCA_004027715.1 Plecturocebus donacophilus
CAAGGAAAAATAAAATTTTTTGCGAACAAGCAAGAACTCAGAGACTTCATTACCACCAGGCCTGTTTTGCAACAACTTCTGAAAGAAGCACTATATACAGTAACGAACAACCAGCATCAGTTATCCTAAAAACTTATCAAAAAGTAAAGAACATTACAACAATGAAGAATTTACATCAACTAACGGGCAAACAGCTAGTTAGACTTAAATAACAGTAATAAATTCACATATATCAATATTAAGCCTAAACTTAAAGGGATTAAATGCCCCAATCAAAACGTACACTTAGACAAACTGAATAAAAAGTTAAAACCCATTGGTACGCTGTATTCAGACCTTTCTTATAGGCAAGGATACACCAAGACAACATAAAGGGATGGAGGTAGATCTACCAAACTAATGGAAAGGAAAGAAAAAAAAATCAGATTTGAACTCAGACCTGGAACAAGCAAACTTAATAAATATTTGCAGAACCTACCACCCCATATCCATAAAACATATATTTTTTTTCAATATTATATCATACCTATTCTAAAAGTGATCACATAATAGGAAATAACTCACTTTTTAGTTTGCATAAGCATTTCACAGATTTAAATGAAATCCTGAGCAATAGAGCAAGATTCTCGTTCTCTCTCCCTCTTTCTCTTCTTCCTTTTTTCTCTTTTATTCTACTTCTGTCTTAAAAAAAAATAACTTCCCCTCTCTCTTTCTAAAAAAAAAAAAAAACTCCCTTCTTTGGAGAATTGCATTTTCCGCTATTTCAATCACTAACTCTGATAAGAGCTCACATATTTGTATATATCTTGGACCCCTGCCAACATTGATTAATCAGGGAAGGTAGGAGAATCACTTCACCCAAGGTCACTTGGTATTTTTTTTTAAATGGAACTCAGAAATAGATCCATTACTATTATTAAAGGAAGCTATGGGCCTATGGGACTCCAGGGTTAACACTGTTTTTTTTTTTCCTTGCTTTCTGGAGTAAGCAATAGTTTATGTTTTTTTCAATGAGAAAGAATTAAGCCCATACGATAGAGAAAAACATATACAAGTCAGAGAAACAATTATTGGTAGATTTTGGCTGTGGTCCTAGTTATTGCAAAACACAACTGCATCCCTGAACTTCCATAGTTACAGTTGTTCAGTTCTTAACTTGAAGATAATGTCAGCCAAGATACCAATAGGAAAGACATGGTTCCTTCAAGCCAGGTAATTGAGGAAATTTCAATCAAGTGACTATTTACAAATATGAGAGCAGAAGGCATGGGGCAGCAAGAACGGAAAGACATTGCCATTTCTAAGCTTTAAGGAAGAGGGCAAGGGAAAGATGACTGACAGGCCAAGAGAAAATTTCAGAGAGAAAGCTTTATGACTATACCTCTGACCGTTTGTTAAAAAGGTAGCTAAAACCAGAGATGCAAACTGGGTGCCGACCTTACTGACCTCATCTTTGTAAACTCCTGCCAGTGCCAAAACAAGAGCACAAAGGGCAAGAGAGATCTTATTGGCACACTTTGTATGGGTCAGTTTCCTTGGGACAGAACAGATAGATACAGGCAGAAACAGATATAGAGGTGCAAATAAATCTAAGACACCCAGCACAGAACCAGTGAGCCAGTAATTTTTCCTTCTACCAATACTAATTCAAGTTGGGTCTCTATCATTTAGAAACAAGAGCAGCCATGACTTGAAATTTTTCTTTCTAGTTTTTCTCAAGTGCCTGCTTTGTCCACTTCAATTATGTCAAACACGGGACTCATGCAAAAAGGGTATTTGATGAAAGAGACAGGGTTAGCAGCTGATACATTAGCGAGTCAACTAATCTGTGAGAACCACTCTACTTTTTCCAGAAAACAGGCAGTAAAGACAGCATGACTTAAAACAGTCTCTCTAAGCCAGTGAGACACCTGTTCATTTCTGTTCTTTCACTCAATCCTGACAGCAATTAATCTCTCCAAACTAGTTTTCCACCTTGGCAGATCTGCCTATCTAAATCACAAATGTTTTATTTGATTCCATCATGGCACATTAACCCACTGCCCCACCATAGTAGATTCCAGTGGAAGTCAATCATGCAGTTTCTCTGTTCTGAGGTCGGCTATACACTTTCTTATGCTTGTAGGAGAGTTTTGCATTTAGCCAATTTTACTCATCACAATCTTGTAGCTAGGCGTCATGAAAAGGTAAAGTTACTCAATGTATTTTTCCAATGGGCAAAATTTTTTAAAAATAACCCAAGAATTTCTAGTTCCTGAAGTCTAGAATACAACCAAAGCTGAAACTAAGTGACACCACAGTGTTTCCAGAGGAACCACTTTCCATCTGTTCCTGTTGTTTGTTTTTCCCTCTTTTATTTCTATTGAGGAAGACTAAGATTGAATGGGTAAAATGGAGGGAAAGTGTCTCCTAAAAACAGCTGGATCCTGGCAGGGGTCCAGAGCAATTTAGCCATGCTATTAAGTATAGCCATGTCCTAAATTCTGCCTCATTTTTAAAATAAAGAGAGAAGATATCAATATCTGTGGTTAGTATGTGATCAAAATGAGTGATTAAAAAATGAATCAGCATTTAGTAGTGAGATCATGAGAAAATATGTGGAAAAAGAGGGAATTGGTTTTCTTCTTTCTCTCTTTCTTTCTTTTTTTCTTCTTTTTTTTAAAGGCATAATCTTTATGTACAAATCACCGATAGATGTTTGCAATAATATGTTTTTATAGATCTTGAGAACAACCTGAATAAAGCAGATATTATTTGATTTTGGTGCAGTTTACTTGCACCTAGCCCAAGCCAAAGCAGGGCAGTTCAAAGCAAAAGCTATAAGGGTTATAGGTTTCCAGGATGTCATTTGTGAGTCATTATGAAACATTTGCAAAAGACCACACAATGAGATGGCATTATGTATTAGTTTGTTTTCATGCTGTTGATAAAGACATACTGGAGACTGGAAAGAAAGAGGGGTTTAATTGGACTTACAGTTCCACATGACTGAGGAGGTCTAAGAATTATGGTGGGAGGTGAAAGTCACTTTTTAAAAATTATTATACTTTAAGTTCTGTAGTACACGTGCAGATCGTGCAAGATTGTTACATAGGTATACACATGCCATGGTGGTTTGCTGCATCCATCCCCCGTCACCTACTTTAGGTGTTTCTCCTAATGTTATCCCTCTCTGATCCCCCTACCCCTTGCTATTCCTCCACTAGCACCCCCACCCCCCAACAGGCACTGGTGTGTGATGGTCCCCTCCCTGTGGCCATGTGTTCTCATTGTTCCACACCCACTTATGAGTGAGAACATGTGGTGTTTGGCTTTCTCTTCTTTTGTCAGTTTGCTGAGAATGATGGTTTCCAGCTTCATTCATGTCCCTACAAAGGACATGAACTCATCCTTTTTTATGGCTGCATAGTATTCCATAGTATATATGTGCCACGTTTCCTTTAGCCAGCCTATCCTTGATAGGCATTTAGGTTGGTTCCAAGTCTTTGCTATTGTAAACAGTGCCACAATGAACATACATTAGTAGATCCTTGAGGAATCACCACACTGTCTTCCACAATGGTTGAGCTAATTTACACTCCCACCAACGGTGTAAAAATGTTTCTATTTCTCCACATCCTTTCCAGCATCTGTTGTCTCCAAATGTTTTAATGATTGCCATTCTAACTGGCTTGAGATGGTATCTCAAGGTGGTTTTGATTTGCATTTCTATAATGACCAGTGATAAACATTTTTTTGATATGTTTGTTGGCTGCACAAATGTCTTCTTTTGAAAAGTGTCTGTTCATATTATCTGCCTACTTTTTGATGGGGTTCTTTTTTTCTTGTAAATTTGTTTAAGTTCTTTGTAGATTCTGGATAGTAGCACTTACTATAAAATTTTCCACATAATTGGAAGCAAATTACCCCTCAGCAAATGCGAAACAACAGAAATCAACAACCAGTCTCAGACCACAGTGCAAACAAATTAGAACTCAGGATTAAGAAACTCACTCAAAACTACACAACCACCTGAAAACTAAACAGCAAGCTCCTGAATGACTGCAGGATGAATAATGAAATGAAGGCAGAAATAAAGATGTTCTTTGAAACCAATGAGAATGAAGACACAGTGTACCAGAATCTCTGAGACACATTTAAAGCAGTCTAGAGGGAAATTTATAACATTAAATTTTCACATGAGAAGTGAGGAAAGATCTTAAATTGATACCCTATCATCACAGTTGAAAGAACTAGAGGAGCAAGATCAAACAAATTTAAAAGCTAGCGGAAGACAAGAAATAACTAAGATAAGAGCAGAACTGAAGGAGATAGAGACACAAAAAACCCTTCAAAAAACTGATAAATCTAAGAATTGGTTTTTTGAAAAGTTCAACAAAATTAATAGACCTCTAGCCAGACTAATAAAGAGAGAAGAATCGAATAGATGCAACAAAAAATGATCAAGGGAATATCACCACCAATTCCACAGAAATACAAACTGCCATCAGAGATTACTACAAACAACTCTATGCACATAAACCAGTAAATCTAGAAGAAATTGATAAATTCCTGGACACTTACACCCTCCCAAGACTAAACTAGGAAGAAGTTGAATCCCTGAATAGACCAATAACAAGGTCTGAAGTTGAGGCAGCAATTAATAGCCTACCAACCAAAAAAAGTCCAGGTACAGACAGATTCACAGCCGAATTCTACCAGATGTGCAAAGAGGAGTTGGTACCATTCCTTCTGAAAGTATTTCAAACAATACAAAAAGAGGGAATCCTCCCTAACTCATTTTATGTGACCATCATCATCCTGATACTAAAACCTGGCAGAGACACAACTGAAAATGAAAATTTCAGGCCAATATCCATGATGAACATTGATGAGAAAATCTTCAATGAAATACTGGCAAACCGAATCCAACAGCACATCAAATGGCTTATCCATCACAATCAAATCAGCTTCATCTAGGGGATGCAAGACTGGTTCAACATAGGCAAATTTTCAATATACGCAAATCTATAAATGCAGTCCATAACATAAACAAGACCAAAGACAAAAACCACATGATTATCTCAATAGATGCAGAGAAGGCCTTTGACAAAATTAAACAGCTCTTTATGCTAAAAACTCTCAATAAATGAGGTATCGATGGAACAGATCTCAAAATAATAAAGGCTGTTTATGACAAGCCCACAGCCAATATCATGCTGAATGGGCAAAAACTGGAAGCATTCCCTTGAAAACTGGGACTAGACAAGGGTGCCCTCTCTCACCACTCCTATTCAATATAGTATTGGAAGTTCTGGCCAGAGCAATCAGACAAGAAAAAGAAATAAAGAGTATCCAATTAGGAAAAGAGAAAGTCAAATTGTCTCTATTTGCAGATGACATGATTGTATATTTAGAAGCCCTTATTGTCTCAGCCCCAAATCTCAAGATGATAAGCAACTTCAGCAATGTCTCAGGATACAAAATCCATGTGCAAAAATCACAAGCATTTCTATATACCAATAACAGAGAGCCAAATCATGAGCACACTCCCATTCAAAATTGCTGCAAAGAAAATAAAATACCTATGAATACAACTAACGAAGGACATGAAGGACCTCTTCAAGGGGAACTACAAACCACTGCTCAACGAAATAAGAGAGGACACAAACAGATGGAAAAACATCCATGCTCATGGTTAGAAAGAATCAATATCAGAAAAATGGCTATACTGCCCAAAGTAATTTATAGATTCAATGCTGTCCCCATCAAGCTACCACTGACTTTCTTCACAGAACTGGAAAAAAAATACCTTAAATTTCATTTGGAACCAAAAAGTAGCCCACATAACCAAGACAATCCTAAGCAAAAAGAACAAAGCTGGAGGCATCATGCTACCTGACTTCAAACTATATTACAAGGCTACAGTAATCAAAACAGCATGGTACTGGTACCAAAACAGAGATATAGACCAATGGAACAGAACAGAGGCCTTGGAATTAATGCCACACATCTACAACCATCTGATCTTTGAAAACTGGACAAAAACAAGCAATGGGGAAAGGATTTCCTTTTAAATAAAATGGTGTTGGGAGAACTGGCTAGCCATGTGCAGAAAGCTGAAACTGGACTTCTTCCTTACACCTTATACAAAAATTAACTTCAGATGGATTACAGATTTAAACATAAGACCTAACACCATAAAAACCCTAGAAGAAAACCTAGGCAATACCATTCAGGACATAGAAAAGCACTTCTTACATGGTAGCGACAAGAGAAAAATGAAGGAGAAGCAAAAATGGAAACCAGTGATAAACCCATCAGATTTTTATGAGACTTGCTCACTATCACGAGAATATCATGGGAGAGATGTGCCTCCATGATTCAATTACCTACCAGGGGGTCCATCCCACAACACACGGCAATTCTGGGAGATACAATTCAAACTGAGATTTAGGTGGGGATGCAACCAAACTATATCATGTTAGAAAGTGATGAGCATCCACTATGTGTCAGACTTTATTCTAAGCACTCTACTTTTAATTCTTGCAACACAACTATGATTTAGCCACTATCATTAGTTTGTTCAGCTTAGAGGGAAACTGATGCACAGAGAGATTAAATGACTTTCTCAAGATAGTATAAAATAGAGCCATGATTCAATTTTGTACAGACTGAGTCCAGATAAATACAAATACTCTTTAGAAATTATAGACATGGCCATTTTCCATAAAAAAAATAAGCTAGCAAAAGTACTATGATATTTCAATAGTCATCTTCTATTAAACGTGATTTGAAAGTTGAAAGTCAACTAATCTTACAATGGTGAAAAAAACAAAGTTATAAATTATGACCATTGTGTATTTTAAAAGCATATGATAAAACAATATTGTGATATTTCATAGAAGAAATTATCGAAAGATATTTAATTTCTAGTCATTCCAGTGCTTAATCCACAGCATGGCTTAAATATAATATGAATAAAGTTATTGTATTACATGTATTCTAAAGTTTCAAGGAATGTCACAGCTATTTCTATGTAGAAATCATAGTCTTAAGGGGTAAGTGGTGTGTCAATGATCAATACACAAGCTTATATTTTTCTTCTGTGAAATCTCAGCTTGACTGCAACCTAAAGCTGAGACCTTCCTCCAGCTTTTTCATGAGACTGAGCAATTTACAACACAAAGTGGTTTAATTGGACTTACAGTTCCATGTGGCTGGAGAAGCCTCACAATCATGGCAGAAGGCAAGGAGGAACAATTCACATCTTATGTGGATGGAGGCAGGAAGAGAGACAACGTATTCAAGGGAGCTCCTCCTTTTAAAACCATCAGATCTCATGAGACTTATTCACTAACATGAGAACAGCATGGACTTGTCCCATGATTCAATTACCTTCCACTGGGTCACTATCACAGCATGTAGGAATTCAAGATGAGATTTGGGAGGGGATACCACCAAACCATACCAATGAGTCATTACTTTCATTTTCCTACATAAAAAAAAGGTTCATTGATCAAATTACATAATAAAGATCACAAAGCCACTATTAGCATCAAAAGTCTTATCCAACTATATCTGACTCTAACTTGAAAGTTGAAATTCAACTAATCCAGAAATGTCCTTGAAATCTCAATGATATCCATTTCTTTTTGAACTATGGAAGATTTTGGAAAATCTGTCAGGAAAATCCAGTTCAGTTCAGATTATTGACCGAACACTAAATATTTACTGACATTATAAGTGTAAATTTATCTTCAGTACAGTAGAAATTATTCAAGATGAGAGCAAACTTCTCTCTTCCCTTGTCCCTGGCATATGGTGAAAAGCAAACAAACAAAAGACCTCTGATGATTCTTTCACTGTTTTAAGTGTATGAGTTTTGGTTTAGCACAGTAAGATGTACAGATAGATTTCACCCAATGAAGAAACCCAATGGTGAAATTCTGCTTAAAACAACAGAAATTCTATGATGGAAAGATGCACAAGGTGCTATTGGAACACAAAGGTGAGGCATCCAAATAAATCCTGGAAAATTAGAGATCTTATAGTGTGGTGAAGTAATATTTGAGTACTCAAGTTGACCGGGAATCATGCAATATGCAGGAAAACTAATGTCACAATGTGTTTGGTTTACCATTGATTCTCTCAGTACTTAGAAAAAGTGTCTATTTCAAAATTAGTGCTCAATAAACATTTTCAGAATGTACTATACAAAGCACATATATCTTTAAATAGTTATTTATTTGATCTGGGAGCATTGTACATATTTATACTTCTGTCATGCTCCCTTGTACCACCTATAAAAGAAATATAAGTACACTAAAAAATAAAAATAAAAATAAAATTCAGGGACAAGTGCCTGGAATTTTCAGAATAGAGTGCAGGGACACCTAGCATACTTTGAAGGGTCCAGGAAAATTAGCCAGGAAGTTCCTTTGTTCACTTGTTTGTTCTGCAAACATTTAGTGAGAGTCTACTGCATGCCAGGAATTAGAGTACATAAGGATAAATACACTTATGATGTCTTAACTCCAGTTAGGTCTGATAGATACTGGTCCTTCAATGTGAATGGCCTTTCTTCATGTTCAGGGCTTTTCAAAGGCACCATGTTAGCAATCTAGAAGGAAAAGTTTTTGTTGTTGTGCAGAGCAGTCCAATGCAATGAGCAACTGCCTCATACTTAGCAAATGGCAAGAGCGTTTCCCACTCATTGGGCTAGCTAAAAATGAATATTGACTTTGATATGCCTTCTTTGTGAGACTGATCTGGTTCTGGTTGACAATCACATTTGGCAAGCATAAAACCTAAACCTTGGTTTAATTTAAGATTTAAGCATCAGTGATCCAAGAGAAGCAGGGAGAGTGTGGGAAGGTATATCAATAAACGCTGTTGCTGCTGCTGCTCCTACTGAAAGCCAGGGCATGCCAAAGCCGGCTCATCCCAAAACCAGAATTCACAAAAAGTGTTGCACTTTAGAAAATGACATGTGATTCAGCTCATTTGAATCCTAGTTTTCAATGGCAGCAGGGTCCAGAGGAATGATGAGTGGTGAAGAATCAAAAATTTCACAATGGCCATACATGCATACATGTATATATATACACACTCATATATTTATATATTCGTATTCTATATATGTTATACATATGTGTATTATTCTGTGTGATTGTGGCAAGTACCATTTATATATAAATATAGATGTTATGAGTGGGGTGAAGAACAGAGTAATAGAAGACAGAGCCTGTAGTATAACCTTCCTTTGTTCCCAGAACTTCATGACCCAGGTATATAGTAGGTATTAAGATACTGCATTCAGTTGAATGTGTTCCTGTCTTTATTAGGACCAGTTCGGACCTTCAAATTCAGAATTCTTTATTTACGATTCAACTATAGGGGGTGCTGTAACCAAGGCAGTATCTATGTTGATGTCTGCACATACTGTTATCAACCACTTTATCTGTGATCCATGGGCTATCAGTTCATCTACTAAATAAATATCACATTATTTGCCAGGCAATAATATAAAATAATCACCAAATTTAAGAACAGTTGAAAAGACAGTATCTATATGCCTTGCCTTTATTTTGGAATTATTAGCTTTCAAATAGAGATTTTTTTTCTCTATTCAGTAATGATAATTTAAAAAATTAGACCTGTCAGTTAACAAAAGAGCCAAAAAAATGCAGGTGTATTTAGAGGATTACTACTGTGGCTTATAGAGAGGTTGGCTGAGAAGACTGTCAGTCATCTATTGAAATGAAAGCTGTCACAGAAAAAAGTCGTGCTAGTTCTATGAAATTTGATTTTCTGCTATTCCATGAATGCTAAAATAAGCAGATAGAGGAAGGTGTCATTTACATTTATTCAGAGTATTATTTGCAGAAATATGAGTATGAATTCAGAGGAAAATTATGGAACAAGATTACTCTTACATTTTGCAGATGTAGTTTATGGCAGTGTGTGAGTTTCATGGAAGCATTTTTAATTATATCATTGTTTCTAAGCATTTGTGTTTATAAATGAATACATGTAAGATATATTTTGTTTCTTAATTCATGGACTATCTTCTGATTTTGCTTCATTTTAAATAGCTGTTTCAATCTTAACCTAAGGATTCTAGCCCAACTGAAATTATTACTTGTTTTATTTTTATTTTCTTTGAGACAGAGTCTCACTCTGTCACCCAGGCTGGAGTACAGTGGTGTGATCTCAGCTCACTGCAACCTCTGCCTCCCAGGTTCAAGCAATTCTCCTACCTCAGCCTCCCCAGCAGCTGGGATTGCAGGCATGTACCACCATTCCAGGATAATTTTTCTATTTTTAATAGAGCTGGAGTTCCACCATGTTGATTTGATGGGTCTCAAACTCCTGACCTCAGGAGATCCACCCGCCTTGACCTCCCAAAGTGCTAGGATTACAGGTGTAAGCCACCGCAACTGGCCACCCACCTGAAATTACATCTACTCCATCGGGCCAATATTATATCCACTGGTCAGGAATACATAACAGTTTTTACTTTTCTGGACAATTTTTTTTTCCCTTCCATTTGGCAATATTTTAGCATGTGAAACCTGTCTTCTGATCACATACCAGAAGTCTTGACAGTAGAGATAATCATATATATTAATATCTAAAATATGCACTGATCCTCTACCTAACCATAACAAAATCTGCTTTTTAGACTGCATATTTATTAATTACAATGTTTTATTATCCTCTAATAAAAGTATTAAGATAATCCAGGACCTGTTTATTTTAATTAATTTTTCTTCAGTAAAAATATTGCTTTAATAATGATGGATGCATAGAAAAAAAATAACAGTCTTCTGTTGTTAGATCTGTTATATTTAACCTTATAGACGTTATTAACATAATCAATTAGAGGCCTCAATTAGAATAAATAAATAAATACATGTAAAAAATTGAAAATTTACTTAGATGTGCTTCATGCTGATTTTCTCCTCACTAATAACTGGAATACATACTTTTAGAGCAAACAATAAAATTTTGTGATCACAGTAAATTGACTGATTAACTTCAGCACAAATTTTATTCCAAATAGACATTAGATGATAAAATCAGATTAAATTTTAGCTAGGAATGGACCATCGTGGGGCCATTTATTGCTACAAATCTGTGTGGATGCAACTTTGAAATGTACCGAGTAGTAATCTAAAAATCCCTCCAGATTACAACTTCCAAAGTACTAATAATCTACTTTTCAGGTCTAGCACAGTTTCAAGAAGGTTGGCTGTACCTCATTATAGTCACTGTAGGTAGAAATGTGCTATGGAGTTGTTGATGATCAAAATACAACATCCTAAATCTTTACTTCTATCATGTGAAGGAAAATTGACATTCACCAAATACAAGCCTTCCATGTGAGCAGTACATAACAAGACCCCTGTGCTTTATCATTTTTTTGTTATACCTAGGTGCTCTGTAGGATCTTGTCAAGTAGCCCCCACCAAAAAAAGTGTATATGAGGAAATAATATGAAGCAAATGAGTATAATTTCACTTATAACATTTGTCTTCTTATACATTTACATTCTTAAGGCTTTTTTTTTTTATTTTTGCACTTTTTGTGTAGACAGTTTCCGAATTTACCAGCTAGGAAAAAGAAATGGATATTTTTAATGTCTGGCATTCATCATAGTGCCTGTCTAGTTTGGTTTCTTTAGCTGCTTAATTCACTCTGGGGAGCAGTTTCTATAGTTAATCAATCATTCATCTATCTATGTATTTCTTGGGTGGCTGTCATCTAAAAACCTAAGAAATCAGACCCAGGAAAAACAAAACAGTGAAATAAACTCATCACTTCTCTTTGAAGATCTAGCAATTTTTAAAAAGGAAGACTTTTCTAAATATTAAAATAAATCATATTCAAGACTGTTTCTGTTTGTGCATGGGGTGGATGAATCTGTGCTAGAAATTAAAGAAAACATAAGAGATGTCCAAATATCTATGTGTAGCTAATTTGCTATGCTTTATTTTCACTCTGAAGGTCTTCTATTGCCAGAAACATTACCTGAATTAAACTTTATTTTTTAATCAGAAAAAAAAAAAACAGACTATTTGCTGTAGTTTATCAGTGATACTTCATTTATATTCCTTGCTGTGAAACATCAAGCAAAGGCATGAAGGTTCATGATGGCCATAATTTTGTGGAGGGTGCAGATGTGATTAGGATGATAAAATGCTGTCCGTATTTGGTTTAAGGAACTTATCTTATTATGCAGGAATAAAATATATTTAGAAGAACATGTAAAGTGGTCAGTTGTTTTTCTGATAGGTTATGGTAGTGGGATTTTCTTTATAAAAGAAAATAAGAAATAGGTTAATGTTTTGGAAATGACAGTGGTTTTAGTGTAATTCCTTTTTTGATTCTCTTGCTAATTAGCTGATTTTATTTTAAAACATCTTTGTTATAATGGCCTCATTTTTCAATGAAGTAATTAAGTGTAATGATATTTAGTGTCCTTTGAAATACTGCAATTTTAGGATGTATAAATCCTATTCAAGAAAATTGTAAGTGAGAGCGTTTGTATGTGAGGAGGTTGGTTTGTGGAGTGATACCCACATTAGACCTTTAATACATATTAGTATGTTAGTTGCAATTATTTTTTATTGTTGTTGTTGTTGCAGTTATTTTAATAGATAACTTTTCATGATTGAAATGAATGATTCTTAAACTAAATACCCATCAATGGTAGGCTGGATAAAGAAAATGTGGTACATATGCACCATGGAATACTATACAGCCATCAAAAAGAACAATATTATGTCCTTTGGAACAACATGAACGGAGCCAGAGGACATTGTCGTAAGTGAACTAACACATTAACAAGAACAAATAACACACATTCTCACTTATAAGTGAAAGCTAAACAGTGAGAACACATGAACATAGAGGGGAACAATGGACACAGGATTGCCTGAGGATGGAGGGTAGAAGAAGGGAGAGAATTCAAAAACTACCTATCAGGTACTATTATTATGACCTGGGTAACAAAATTATCTGTTTACCAAACCCCCAAGACAAGCAGTTTACGTATATAACAAACCTACACATAGACTCCTGAACCTAAATTAAATAATGTTTTTTAAAAAACAAAATGTGTGATTCTGTGTAACTGAATAAGAGGCAAGGAAGTGTTCATGCCTAGAATTGCCTATAACCTGGATATTTCCCAGAGTAGACATTTCTAGCATCCTCACATGCTCTTGCATGGTGCTTCCAGAAAGTTGTGAGTTTCAGAAGGAGTTCAGAAGAAGCAATAAGTTTAAAGAAGATTCCCCCAATTTACAAATCATCTAGAGAGAGTCTTAAAAAAAGAAATTTTGTATCCTGATTTATCATCTATGGTATTATGATATTTAGAGGGCCAAGGAAGAAGGTATCAAAAAGCACTTGGAAATCTAATGTCATAATTGAGAAGAGGATATTAGTATAAATATGAGCTCTTACTTACATTTTCATAAATTTTCTCCAGCTACCTACACTTATAGCTACTTATTTGTTTTATAGTATTTTTCAAATTATTTAAAATAAAAAAGCATTCTTGAAACAAAGTTAATTTAACATGGGAATACTGAAATATTAAGTGTGTGTTGCTCTTTAATAATAGTATTTTCTGCTGAAAAAAAACTCTGAGACCTCACCAGTTTCAAAGTTATTGAATATTCTCTTATATGTTCTGACCATTGGAAGTTCCACAGATAACATTAGTGCCTCTAGCACACAGGGCACCCTAGATTGTGGAGGCATTTAGAAAATTCCCTGCATGGAATACTTGAGGGCCCAAAGAGAAAGACTGAGCAATGTTATCTTATGTCTTACGTAGAACATCCAGAAGTGGACTCTCAGAAGAGGATCCTTGCACAAGTGATTCATTGAGAAACTTTTCACAGGAGAAACTCTTAAAGGAGAGAAAAAGTAGGTCAGGGAAGAGAAAGAAGTCACACCATTGTGTAGGTCAGTTGACATGCTGCAGACATAGCTTCAGCCTTGTTATAGATTGAATGTTTGTGTCCTCCTGCCAAATTTATATGTTGAAATTATAACCCCTAAGTTGATGATGTTAGGAGGTGGGGCCTTTGGGATGTGATTTGGTCATCAATGATGGAGGCCTCATGAATGGGACTAGTGCTCTTATAAAATACATCTCAGAGAGCTCTATCTTCCCCTTCACCATGTGAAGACACAGGAAGAAGATGGTTGTCTATTAACCAGGATGTGGGTACTCACCGAACATCAAATTTATTATAACTCCCCAGCCTCTAGAACTGTGAGAAATAAATGTTTATTTTATAAACCATCCTATATGTTATGTTTTGTTATGACAGCCTGAATGGCCTACAGCAAGCCTCTTCCCACAAGTTAGCTATGTCACATGTTATCAAACATGACTTATGGTTTCTAGGCTTTCTTTCATACTGTTCAGCTGGTAGTCATTGGCTAAAATATGCTGCACAGGACACATACTGTTAATTACTTTCAGCTCCCTACATATACTGGCAAAGAGGCTTCTGAAGTTCAAAGGCTTCCATTAAGAAGAACTGAAGATATAGGCTGTATTAGTCAGAGATCTCCAGAGAAACTGAACCATTAGGGTGCTGTATTAGTCTGTTCTCATGCTGCTAATAAAGACATACCTGAGGCAGAGTAACTTATTAAAAAAAAAAGAGGCTTAATTAACTCACAGTTCCACATGGCTGGGGTGGCCTCACAATCATGGCAGAAGATAAAGGAGGAGCAAAGGCATGTCTTACAAGGTGTCAGGCAAGAGAGTGTGTGCAGGGAAACTGCCTTTTTATAATACTGTCAGATTTTTTGAAACTTATTCAATATCACAAGAGCAGCATGATAAAAACCTGCTCCCATGATTCAATTACCTCTGACCAGTTCCCTCCCACAACACATAGGAATTATGGGGGCTATAATTCAAGATGAGATTTTGGTGGGGACACAGCAAAACCATATCATTCCACCTCATGTCTTTACATTTCCAAACCAATCATGCCTTCCCAACAGGCCCCCAAAGTCTTGACTTATTTCAACATTAACTCAAAAGCCCACAGGCCAAAGTTTCATCTGAGACAAGGTAAGTTCCTTCTGCCCATGAGCCTGTAAAATCAACAGCAAGTTAGTTACTTCCTAGATACAATGGGGTACAGCTATTGAGTACATACATTCAATCCAAATGAGAGAAATTGGTCAAAACAAAGGAGCCACAGGCCTCATGCAAGTCAAAAACCCAGTGGAGTGGTCAAATCTTAAAGCTCCCAAATGATCTCCTTTGACTCCATGTCTTGCATCCAGGTCACACCAAGAGGTAGGTTCCCATGATCTTGGGCAGCTCCACCTTTGTGGCTTTGCAGTGCATAGCCCCTCTCCTGGAGGCTTTCACAGGCTTTTTTTTGACTGTCTGAGGCTTTCCAGGAGCACAGTGCAAGCTGTCAGTGGATCTACCATTCTGGGGTCTGGAGGACAGTGGTCCTCTTTTCGTAGCTGCCCCAGTGGGGACTCTTTGTGGGGGCTCCCCACCCACATTTATCTTCTGCACTGCCCTTGCAGAGGTTCTCTATGAGTACATCTCTGCCAGGACATCCAGGCATTTCCATATATCCTCTGAAATCTAGGTGGAGGTTCTCAAACTTCAATTCTTGACTTCTGTGACCCACAGGCCCAATACCACATATAAGCCACAAAGATTTGGGGCTTATACTCTCTGAAGCAATAGCCTGAGATGTATGTCGGCTCCTTTTAGTCACAGCTGGGATACAGGGCACTGAGTCCTAAGGCTGCACAAAGCAACAAGACCCTGGGCCCAGCCCATGAAACCATTTTTCCCTCCTATGCCTCCTGGCTTGCTATGGGAGGGGCTGCTGTGAAGACCTATGACATGTCCTGGAGACATTTTCCCTATTGACTTGGCAATTAACCTTTGGGTCCTCACTACTTATGCAATTTTCTGCAGCTGGCTTGAATTTCTCCTCAGAAAATGCCTTTTTATTTTCTATTACATCGCCAGACTGCAAATCTTCTGAACTTTTATGCTCTGTATCTCTTTTAAATGTAAGATCCAATTCCAAACCATACATCTGTAAATGAATAAAACTGAATGCTTTTAAGAGCACCCAGGTCACATGTTGAATGCTTTGCTGCATAGAAATTTCTTCCATCAGATACCCTAAATCGTCTCTCAAGTTCAAAGTTCCACTGATCTCTAGGACAGGAGCCACACTACCAGTCTCATTGCTAAAGCACAGCAAGAATCACCTTTGCTCCAGTTTCCAATAAGTTCCTCATTTCCATCTGAGACCACCTCAGCCTGTGATTTTTGGTTCAAAACCATTCAACAAGTCTTTAGGCAGCTCCAAACTTTTTCACATCTTCCTGTCTTCTTCTGAGCCCTCCAAACTGTTGCAAACTCTGCCTGTTACCCAGTTCCAAACTTGCTACCATATTTTCAGGTATCCTTATAGCAGCATCCTCTTACCAGTGCCATTTTACTGTATTAGTCTGCTCTCACACTGCTAATAAACACACACCTGAGACTGGGTAATGTATAAAGAAAAAGAGGCTTAATGAACTCACAGTTCCACATGGCTAGGGAAGGCCTCATAATCATGGCAGAAAGTGAAAGAGGAGCAAAGGCAAGTCTTACACAGTGGCAGGCAGGAGAGCTTATGCAGGGGAACTGCTCTTTTATAAAACCATCAGTTCTCATGACACTTACTCACTATCACAAGAACAGCATGGGAAAAACCCACCCTCATTATTCATTTATCTTCCACTGGGTCCCTCCTATGACATGTGGGGATTATGGGAGCTACAATTCAAGATGAGATTTGGATGAGGATACAGCCAAACCATATCAGGTGAATAAGGTTTATATACTCCTGATATCTTACATCTAAGATAAGATATAAGATATCTAAGATGTCATAAGACAAGAAATATATAAGATATCATATCTCTAACATAAGATTTATTATAAGAAATAAGTTTGCATGATTATGGAGGATTAGAGGTCCTGCAATGTGTCATCTGCAAGCCAGATATTCAAAAATGTCAGTGGTATAAATTGTATTCTCAATCTGAAGACCTGAGACTTAGAAGTGCCAATGGTATAAGCACTACTTTAAGGGCAGAGAAAGAACTATATTCAACTCAAACAGGCAAAGAGAGAATTCAGAATTTGTCAGCAATTTATTCTACTCAGATCTTCAATGGGTTGGATGTTGTTTACCCATACTGATGAGGGGAACATGCTTTACTCAGCCCACCAATTCAAATGTGAATTTCTTTTGGAAAGTCCTTCACAGACACATTCAGAAGTAATGGTTAATTAGATACCTTGGCATTCCATGGCCCAGGCAAACTATCAAGTTAATCAAGCATGCAAGACATTAAAAGGATGTGGAGAAATAGGAACATTTTACACTGTTGGTGGAAGTGTAAATTAGTGCAACCATTGTAGAAGACAGTGTGGCGATTCCTTAAGGACTTAGAAATAGAAATACCATTTGACCCAGCAATCCCATTACTGGGGATATACCCAAAGAATTATAAATTATTCTATTAAAAAGACACATGCACACGTATGTTTATTGTGGCATTGTTTACAATAGCAAAGACTTGGAACCAACCCAAATCAACAATAACTGGATAAAGAAAACGTTTCCATCAACAATAGACTGGATAAAGAAAACGTGGCACATATACACCACGGAATACTATGCAGCCATAAAAAACAATGAGTTAATGTCCTTCACTGGGACATGGATGAATCTGGAAACCATCATTCTCAGCAAACTGAAACAAGAACAGAAAGCCAAACATCACATGTTCTCACTCATAGGCAGGTGTTGAACAATGAGAACACATGGACACAGGGAGGGGAGCATCACACACTGCAGTCAGTGGGTAGGGGGAAGGGGAGGGACATCAGGGGGTGGGGAGGGATAACGTGGGGAGAAATATCAGATATAGGTGATGGGGGGATGAAGGCAGCAAACCACCTTGCCATATATGTACCTATGCAACAATCCTGCATGTTCTACACATGTACCCCAGAACCTAAAGTACAATAAAAAAAAAAGTGTGTTTGTTGCCTGTATTTTTGTGAGCCCTTGTGCAAGAGATTGAGGACAATTCAGGAAAATTAAACAGCAAAGAAATGATGGCTATTAGTGTTAGTAAATAACTAAAAAATTTGAACTTTCCAAGACACATTAATTAACAATAAAACTATGATGATGACATTTATATTATATTTTGCACTTTCAAAGTACTCTTCTTCGATTACTAATTGATCTCTTAGCCCAATGTTATGAAATAGCTAAATAAGCTATTATTCTTCTTTAATAACATATAAGAAGACTGAACACAAAGTGAATAAATAATAGGTTGCACAAACACCCTTGCAGAGTTAATAGTGGAGCCAGAACTTGCCTTGTCCCTAAACAAATGCTTTCTTTACCACTCACTGCACTTTTTTTTATTTTTTTCACATTTTTGTTCCTGATTTTCTCTTTCTTCCCATATCTCTTCATTAAAATAAAATTTTATTTTTGTTTCTGATTTCCTCTTTCTTCCCATATCTTTTAAATAAATAATGTATAATTCCTCATTTACAGTTTGAGAATAAATCTTTGTAAGATATATTTGCAGTGGTCAAATTAATTTAAAATAAATTACTTTAAAAACAAATCTCTGCCCCATGAACATACGACAGTTTTCAGAACTGATTTTGAGGTGACTCCTTAGAAATGGATATTTGGAAGGGAATTAGTGATAGCATCTTTATTAGGGATGTGCTGGAGGGGATTGCAAACCTATTTCACAATCTGCCATTCATGTTTTGCCTCTAAGGTGTTCTCATGGCTGAACAGCCATTAATTTAACTGCTATATAATAATTAAAGTATTTTAAATTTGTGCTGTTCAACCATATGCAAACACATCTATGAAGAAGCTTCTTGATGGCTTCCTTCTGTTTATTTTTGACCAGCTTTTTGTTGTGTCAACCTGCCCATCTGACCCAAGCTGAATACCTTGTTCTCTATCATTAGTATACCCAGATAATTAGGACCCCGTTGCTGGTTCGTCACATTAGCTAGTAGGGATGGAAACTGTAGGCATGATAAGACATTATTCATAAAAGAACACAGGCATATGAGGGCAGGAAAGCTTGTATCAGATAAAAGAAACTGAGAAAAGTTCATTTAGAGTGAGGTTTTATGTATATCTGGTTAAGAGTCTGGCAACACTTACTGTTTACTGTAGCAGCTCTGTCAGAGGCTAAAATTACTTTTCGTGTCCTGTTATCATCTCCCCTGTTGTCTTTGGGCAGCTCTTGAGACTCATTCCTAAATAGGGTCAGAAGCTTAAAATTCTTTCAATTGTCATCCCTTGTTGCTATATAGGAGCCCTGCTAACGTGGCAGTAAGGTGCAGGATTGGAGACCATTCTCTAGTCCTATAATTAGCTCTGAATCTTTTGGTAAGCCTGTGTTCAAGGGCTGTGATTTCTGCAAGTACTTCTTAGACTCCACTCTACTCTTCTTTACAGGAGACAAGAAGGCTAAAGAGAGCTGGATTTGAGTATTTCTCTTCTCTCAGGCAAGTTAGGCCTGTGTTAGGCTCTGAAAACAGAGCTTCCCTTGAAGGCAGGGCTTTGTTAAGAAGAAAGGTCACTGGGTATATTTCAGAATTGCTTTTCTCCTCCTGTTGCTGTTGCTGGAAGCAGGAAAGGATTTTTTTCTGATTCTCACTCTAATTACCTGGTAGGGCTGCTGGAGGTAAAACTCACTATACTTGGGCAGGGAGATCCACTAAAGCTGTCCTCCAGGAGGTTTAATCTCTCTAACATGCTCATCTTTAGCTAGCGGTCACCTAATCTTTGTGTCCTCAGCATGCTCCAGATAGGACGTGATTCCATTTTACCTGTCTGTCTCTCCAGATTCTGGAGTGGTGGTTTGCTCTATAATCTTGCTTCTCTATTGATTATAAGTGAGGACTGTGTTAAGGAAAACTGAGTCCACAAGGGGCGTGGTTTCAAAAGCAAGAATTTTCCAGCACCATGCCTCCACCCATGTCCCCATCTGGGAATGCAAAGTTCTTTGTCTGACATTCCCGCTTGTGGGATAGGTAGAAATTACAGGGGTGCTTCTTTGCTTAAAAAGCCCGTGAAAAGCTCTGGGAGGAGAGGGCTCTAGTTGCTGACCTAGCAGCCAATTCAGTATCAAAGTCAAAGATCAATCACTCCAGCGGAAGTTTGAAAGAACTCCTTGCACTGGAGGAGACATAAATGGGGCGGGAGTGGGTTAAAACCCCCCTGCCCCTTACCTGTGTGGATTCCTCCCTCGGATCCCTTCCAACAGGTGGTCGGTCCCCTCCAACAGCAGCAGCAGCAGCGTGGGAGATCTCGGTCCACGTGGTCCACGTGGGACAAATCGCTCTGCTAAACTCTTTGAGTCCGTGATATTTATCCAACAGTAAGCTCATCCGTGCCTCCAGGTTCCCTTCCCCATTCCTGGGGCAAGAGAGGCCAAGGACCTGGGAACATTAGAACGGGGTGGGAGCTGATCCCCTGCGCCCTGTCCCCATTACATAAGAGTCTGTTGATACTCAGTTTTCTCGCTTTGGGGACGAGAGTGATGTCTTCCAGGTTCTTTGCATTCAGACCAGAAAATAGAATGGACAGTTTTCTGTTAATATTTTACCTTTCTCTATGATGTGCTTCAGTCTCAGTGAGATATGTGTATGTGGGCAATTGATTTTATTTATTTTGTCTGGGATAATTTTAATATTAATATCTTTCTTAAATTTGGAAATATCCTATGTCTTAACTTCTCATTTTATTTTGTTTTCCTTATTCACTCTTCTAGAACACTAATTGCGTTAGTCTTGCTGATTCCATGTTTTATGTTAGCCCTTTTTCTTATAATTTCCTTCTCTTTATCTGTTGCAATAATTTCTTGAATCAATTAGTCAATTCTTAAATTCTTTCTTCTCCTGAGTGTAATCAGCTGTATCTCATTTAAAGTGACTTGGATATAATTGCTAACTTTTCTTTTCATAATTTTTGCAGTTGATTCATTTTCAGTTAAATTTTCTTTATCATACCATCCATTTTTTTCACAAGAGATGCTATTTTTTTAAACCTATTTAATCATTTTAATCAATGATTTTCTGGGCTTTTCCTGATAATTTTATTATTTGTCATTCTTGGTGCACTAATTATATTGTTTATTATGCCCACTGATCTTTCAAATAGAATTATTTATATTTATAATTGTATTTCTATTGTAAGATTATCTTCACTGAAGTTTTATCTTTTTTTGCATCTTTCAAGGCCCAGAGTATAAAAAGTTTATTATAAAGTAGTTTGAAGTTTATTCTTACTCAAGCCTCCAGTGGTTTTAATGACGCAAGATCAGATTTCATTTAACTTTGAGGCTTGAGAATCATGCACAATAAATTTACTTTAAATTTGAGTTACAAACCTTCATAAAGAAATGCTTGAGTTTTCAGTTTTTGATTAGTAACATTTTATTTTGCTACACTAAGCTCTAGAAAAATGTCGATAAATATCATTTCTATAGCACTGAGTTGAAACATTTCTATGGTACTTTTTGAGAGCTGAATAGACTTTTGAAGCTCCAGATTCTAAGAAGATACCTGAGGTGTAACCTCCCCATGTCAGGGAACCCCCTATAGAGTGTCTTGACCTGACATTTGGACTCATCTCTTTCTCTGGCACTAATATGCAGTCTGAGAACACAGTGGGCCTGGGCAAAAACATGTGGCACCTACTTCTTTAGATATTAGTTTCCTGCCTATCTTTCAAGCTCAGCAATGTAATATTTTTAATTATAACTTATTCAGCATTTCAATGTGATGAAGTTGGAACAACAGCTGTGTGCACTCAGTCTGTCATGTGGCTCAAAGACGTGATTCAATTTTACACACTATGTCAATGGGACTGTATCTCCAAAAAGCCATTCTTTCAATTCTATGAGGTTGTTGTTCTTAGCAAAGAGTCATGGTGAAGTAGAAAGAGCAAAGCCTCTGAAGTAAAGCACTTCTGGTTAAATTCTCACTTACGAATTTGTGACCTTAGGGAAACAATTTAAACCTTCTGAGTTTGATTAAAATGGCAACATGGAATACTACTTTTATTTTATTGTGTCTGTAATCATCTAAAAGAAACAAGGGAAACACTGGATTCATAGCATTGATTAAAGACAGACAGAAGTATCCATGAAACATATATATTGGACCAGTTACCTAATTTTGGTACACAGTGCAAAATGAAAACGTGAGACCCCCTACTGAAAATTATTAAGAATTTAAGGAAAGTGATGGCAAAACATTAGACCAAGCATAAGACCCTTCCAGTCTTGGGGCCCTGTATTCCTCCTGCACAAGGATGATGCCCATGAAAATACATGTAATAAAATATGTGAAGAGCTTCCAAATTTAGTGTTAAACAAGGGACAGAAAAACTCTGTGAGAAGAACTCACAGCCTAAGATCACAGGTGAAGTTGACAGAACACAGATTTCAAAAGTAAACGACACATCCTGAGTGGTAGAGGGGAAAACTAGCATATTCACAGGGAAATTCTTCCAGGGAGTATCTTGTCATGGTAAAAAGCACACGGACTTCAGACTTAGACAGCCTAGGTTTGTATCTAAGCATTACCCCTACCAGTTATATGAACTTGGTCACATTACATAACCACTCTGTTCATTAGTTTTCATTATTTGTAAAATAAAGAGAATCACATAACTTTTCTCATAATGAGGCTAGCATGATTAGATGAAAGGCCTTAGAAGAGTGAGTGGCACATATGAAAGACCTAGCAATTTTTTTTCTGGCAGAGATAATTGTAACACTGTTTAATTTACTGGAAGATATAGAAAAAGAAAGAAATCTTCCAAGAAACTTTGTGAAAATCTAAAAAAACATAAATAGAACCATACTTTTTACTGAAACACATTCCAAATACATAGAATGGCTATGTGTAAAAAAATTATAAGACATTTTAGATAGAAACAATCTGAGTTATTGTTTTTTATAAATGTGGCGTTTAGAAGGCCTTTCTAAGTGGGCCATAAAACCTGTCAATGAAGAAAACAAAATATATCATACAATTTTTTAAAATTGTGTGCATGGTACAATCACCACAAAAATATCAAACAGATATAGATCAAATTGGCTAAGAATACTGGCAAAGGTTTACAAAGAACAAAATTGATGTAATAAAAATAATATATCCTTAAATAAATCATTACTTTCTTAAAGAAGAATATTGATATTCTTTCAGGGTATGAGCCCCATGCTAATTTCCTCATTGTATACTTTATATTTTTGCATATTTCATTTTGGATGCAAAATAAAATTACAAACAAATACTGTTTGTCCCATTACTTGCACAAAAAAGTGTTGAATAAAATACGTAGGCAAGAATAAAAGGAAACAGGAATTCATAAATATGCTTTAAAAAGCATAAGTGTATATTGAGATAAATTTTGAAACATCTATCTGAATTTAAGACACTGTTTAATCCAATAATTCAACTATATTTTCTACATACATGTTATAAAATTTGCAATGGCTTATAAACAAATGTTCTTTTAGCAGTTTCTGTTCTAGCTAAAGATGAAAATTCCTTAAATTTCCATCAGTATAGGTCTGACTAAAAAATTGTCTCATATTATGGAATATTAAATAGTCATTAAAAGAATGTGGTATTTATTTTAGTTATTGTGGAAAGTCAACAAAATGAAAAAGATCAATCTATCTCCATTATTATTTAATATTTGATTGAAACTATTATACAATACAATTAGACCAGAGAAAACAATTAGATGATAAAATGTGAAAAGAAGAAATAAGATGATTTCTATTTGCAAATTATATCAATGATGAAATAAATAATTTAACATAAATTAAAATTAACCTATACAGTTAATAGCATTCATGTAAATAATTGCTTAAAATAAAATAAAACTTTAGGTCATATTTAAAATAGCTACATAAAAATATATAATACCAAGGAATGAATTAAATGAGAAGTTTGAGGAAAACTAAAAAACATTACTTATCAAAAGACACAAAATGAGACTTGAACAAATAGAAAGATATTATTTTAGTCTCTGATATAAGTGAATATAAATATGCCATTTTTCTCAAAATTTGAAAAAATATTTTTTAATAAGGCTTTTGTTTGTTTCCGGAGACAAGTTGATTCTACTGCTCATTTGGAAGAAAAAACATTTAAATATAACTTGCAAAACCCTGAAAATAGAATGGATCTGCCGAGCAGTAAATAAATAAGCTTGTTACAGATTTCTAAAATTACACTGGATGGTACTGGCACATGGAGAGAAAAAAACTGACTGCTGAAACAAAATAGAAAATCTAGAATTGGAAAGCAAAATCTTCAAAGTACTGGAGTAAAGAAGGACATTTAGTAAATAGTAATATTTACTGAAAAGTTTGGGTAACCTTTTAAAAAAAAAGTAATATTGAATCCATACCTCACATCATACACCATAATAAAGCCCAAATACGTGAGAGAGGGGCTGGGCACCATGGCTCATGCCTGTAATCTCAGCACTTTGGGAGGCTGAGGCAGGCAGTTAATTTGAGGTCACCAGTTCAAGACCAGCCTGACCAACAAGGTGAAACCTTGTCTCTACTAAAAATACGAAAATTAGCTGGATGCAGTGGTGTGTGCCTGTAGTCCCAGCTACTCAGGAAGTTTAGACAAGAGAACACTTGAACCCAGGAGTTGGAGGTTGCAGCGAGCCGAGATCACGACACTGCACTTCAGCCTGGAGAACGCAGCGAGACTCTGCCCCCCAAAAAAAGAGAGATAGAAATGTAGAAACAAACAAACAAAAAAGCCTGAAACACTATGAATAATAAAAAAAGATGAATTAATTCATTCATTATTTGGGTATAGGTGTCTTTAAACTACGACCCAAAATTCAATAGCAAGAAAAGATTGATAAATCAAGTAGACTTTGAATGCATTAAAATAGAACATTAAGCAAATATATACATATATATAAAGGAAAAGCTGGAAATATTTGTAACATGTATATTACAGATAGGAGACTAATGTCTTAACATGTAATGATTTTTTAGCCATCCAGAGAAAAAATCCAAATATCCAGCAGAAAAACTCAGTAAAGAGACAATTCCTAAAAAAAAAAAAAAAAAAAAAAGAATATGATGAACCTTAAATGGAAGGAAGGTTGTTCAACTCTTCGTAACGAGACATGCAAACTAAAACTACAGTGAGATACCCTTTTTCAATTATTACAACCTTTACCACACACTCCTTTGGCAAATCTGTGTGGAAACAAGCATTCTTCTGCATTGTTGGTGAATCTGTAAGGTAATATACTTGAGAACTGGCAAAATCTAACAACTACTGCACCTGTGAAGGACACTTTTGCCCAACATTACTAATTTCTTGGAATTTATCATAAATATACACCCACATATAAAAAATAAACAAACTATTAAAAACAACATACATAACTATGTAAAAGAAACTGGCTGAATAAAGTATGGTGCATTCATATAATGAACACTATGCAAATGTAAAAAGAATATTTGTGTAATAGAAATGTAGTGATTTTCAGAGTATGTTAAATAAAAAATAAGGTATAAATAAAATATCGTATGTAGCTTATCAACTTTTGTAATAAAGACGGGAAAATTATATCTATTTTCCCAAAAGAAAACACAAGAAAGATAAACCAGAAATGGATGATTTGGTTATTTACAGTGGGAAATGGGATAGAAAAGGTAAGAAATATCTTTAAGAATATATTTTACATAATTATTACTGTTAAACCATGATCAAGTTTTACATCTTCAGAAGATAACATTAAATCGAGAAAGACTGCTTAATAACATAACACACATATAAAATAAAATTTTTTGAATTATCAAAATTACCACTTGCAAAAAAATCAGGCCAAGTAATTTGTACATAATTCTGACCCTATTCTAAATTAAAATAGAGTTCCCAATTTTTAAAGCTGCGCAAAGAAATATTGAACTATGTTGCTGGAGGCCATTATCTTAAGCAAATTAATGCAAGAACAGAAAACCAAATATTGCATCTTCTTGCTTACAAGGGACACCTAAACATTTGGCACATGTGTACATAAAGATGGGAACAATAAACACTGGGGACTTTAAAAGAGGGCAGAGAAGGAGGAAGATAAGGGCTGACAATCTACCTATTGGGTACTCTATTCACTATCTGGGTGATGAGATCATTCCTACTCCAAATCTCAGTGCTACAATATACCATGTAACAAACCTGCACATGCATACCTCACCCTAAAATAAAAGCTGAAATTATAAAAAAAAAAAAAGTAAATTGGATGTACCAAATTTATGTAACATAACTTTTAAAAAATGATGAGTTATACTAATATTTCTTAATTCAGCCAATATCTTTCATCTTTTACTTCCTACATTAGATATTTGTATTTCTCATCTTTCATAATAAGAATCTTATTCCTACCAATGCCAATGTGTTTACTTGAGTGATCAATAAGTATAGAATTTGTTGAAACTATTACACCAGGACCACAATGTACCAGAAACTTACTAAATATAGTTCAAGATTTCCTTGTGCAGCTTTAAAAATTGGGAACTCTATTTTAATTTAGAATAGGGTCAGAATTATGTACAAATTACTTGGTTTGATATTTTTTTTGCCAGCGGTAATTGTGTCATATGTGTGCTTTCCCTACTTTTTTTAAATGGGACTTTGTTTTTTGCTTCTTCAATTGTTTAAGTTCTTCATAGATTATAGATGTTAGACCCTTGTCAAACACATAGTTTGTAAATATTTTGTCCCATTTGGTATGTTGCTTGTTTACTCTGTTGATTATTTATTTTACTGTGCAGTAGCTCTTAACTTACTTAGGTCCCACTTGCCAATTTTTCTTTTTGTTCCAATTGCTTTTGAAGACTTAGTCACAAATGCTTTGAGAAAGGTGATATCCAGGATGTTATTTCCCAGGTTTTCTTCTAGCAATGTTATAGTTTTAGGTCTTACATTGAAATCTTTAATGAACCTTGAGTTTATTTTTTATATATGGTCAGATGTTGGGAACTAGTTTCATTCCTCTCTATATGACTAGCCAGTTATCTCAGCCACATTTATTAATTGCTTTTCCTATTGCTGATTTTTGTTGACTTTGTTGATGGACAGAGGGTATAAGTGTGGGGTTTTATTTCTGGGTTCTCTTTTCCATTCCATTGGTCAAGGTGTCTGTTTTTTAATTTAGCTTTTATGTATTTTATTTTATTTTACCAGTATCATGCTGTTTCAGTTATTGTAACTTTCTAGTATAGTCTGAAACTGGCTCTTTTTAGTTCTACATTCATTTTAGAACAGATTTTTCTAATCCTGTGCAAAATTGCATCAGTAGTTTGATAGGAAAAACATTAAATCTTTAGATTATTTTAGGTAGTATCGTAATTTTAACTATATTGATTCTTCAAACCCATGCTCATAGAATAATTTTCTATTTGTGTCATCTATGATTTATTTGAGCATTGTTTTGTAGTTCTCCTTGTAGAGATAATTTGCCTCCTTGCTTATATGTAATCCTAGATATGTTAAATTTTTGTGGCTATTCTAAATGGAATTGTGTTCTTAATTTGGCTCTAAGTTTAAATGTTAATGTTGTATAGAAATGCTATTGATTTCATACATTGATTTTGTGTTCTGAAACCTTATTAAAGTAGTTTATTAGTTCCAGGAGTCTTTTGGTGGAGCTTTTAGGTTTTTCTGTGTATGGAAGCATATCAGTCTGTGAATGGAGACAATTTTACTTATTTTCCTATGTGGATGCCTATTTCTTTCTCTTGCCTGATTGCTCCTGCGAGGACTTTCAGTACTATGTCGAATAGGAATGGTGAGAATGGGCATCCTTGTCTTCTTCCAGTTCTCAAGGTGAATGCTTTCAGCATTTGCACATTCTGTATGATGTTGGCTCTAGGTTTGTCATAGATTACCCTTATTATTTTGAGATATGTTCCCTTGATGCTTAGTATATTGAGGATATTTAACATAAAGAGATGTTGAATTTTATAAAGCCTTTTATGTATCTATTGATATTATCATGTGGTTTTTGTTTAGTTCTATTTATATGATGAATCATATTTATTGATTTGTGTATACTGAAGCAATCTGGCATTCCAGGAATAAAGCCTACTTAATCACATTAAATGAAGTTTTTGATGAGCTTTTGGATTTAGTTTGCTAATCATTTGTTGAGGACTTTAGTCCCTATGTTCATCAGAGATATTGGCCTGTAGTTTTTGTAAGGCCGGTTGCCTTGCTGGGAGCTTGGACGCACCCCCACCCTTTTCCCTTTCACAAGCCCCAAGCAAGCTCAGACATGCTCAAACATGTTCCCTTCTCCCTTGCTCGCACAGCCTGGTTTCCTCTTAAAGAGCCCAGTATGCAAACAGGGTGCTGCAGTCATAGCTTCCTAACAACCAATAGCAGCTAAGCCTTAACAACCAATAGCAGCCGAGTTTTAACAACCAATAGCAGTCAAGCTTTAACGACCAACAGCAGGCAAGTAATTCCAACCAACAACAAGCCAAGTCCTAAGCCAAGGCTTGTAACTTACCCAATAGCAGCCTTGCTCTCCCTCAACCAATTAAGCTGTTTCACTCCCTATAAAAATCCCCGGTCTAAAAATAGACTTTCTAAAAATAGCCCAAGTCACTCCCTATAAAACCCCCTGTCTGAGAGAAGTCAGTGCGACTTCTCTGGCCCCTCCTGTCCGGACTGCAGATCCTCACCCGGGAGCCTGAATAAATTCCCTTGCGTTGGATTATCTTGTTGCTGGCCTCAGTTTCTTCGCTTTATCCTCAGGAATAAACCTTACAGGTTTAATTTTTTTGTTGTGTCTTTGCGAATTTTGGTATCAGAGTGTTTCTCACTTTGTAAAATGAGTTAGAGAGGAGACTCTCCTCCCCAATTTTGTAGAATAGCTTTAAGAGGATTGGTAACAATTTTTCTTTGTGTATCTGGTAGAATTTGGCTATTATTCATCTGAGGCCTTTTTTTGTTGGTAGGGTGTTGTGGTTTTGTTTGTTTTTTAACTGATTCAATTTTAGAGCTTGTTATTGGTATATGTAGGTTTCAAATACATCTTGATTCAGTCTTGGGAAGTGATGTGTCTCCAGGAATTTAACCATTTCCTCTAAATTTTCTAATTTGCATGCATAAAGGTGTTCATAACAGTTTCTGAAGATTATTTGTATTTACAGTTGCACATTACAACTGACAGATCATTTGTAATGTTACCTTTGTTATTTCTGCTTATGCTTATTAGGATATTCCCTCTTTTTTCTTTGTTAATCTAACTAGTGGCCTATTGCTCTTATTTATCCTTTCAAAAAACCAACTTTTGATTTCATTAAACCTCTATAAGATTTTTGGGTCTGAATTTCTTCAGTTCTGCACTTATTTTGTGGTTTCCTTTCTTCTGTTAGCTTTGTGGTTAGTTTTTATTTTTCTAATTCTACTAGGTATGATGTTATATTGTCAAGTTGAGATATTTCTACCTTTTTGATGTAGATGTTTAGCACTATGAACTTTTCACTTAACATTGCTTTTACTGCATTCCAGAATCTTTGTTATGTTTGTGTTATTATTAATTTGAAATTTCTTTTTATATATTTGCCCTAGTTTTGTTGTTTACTCAAAAGTCTTTCAGACCCTGGAAACTTACAATCTCCCAAGATTGCAATAGGAAGAAATTAAATCCCTGAACAGACCATTAATGAGTTCCAAAACTGAATCAGTAATGAAAAGCCTACCAACTAGAAAAAGCCCATGACCAGATGGATTCATAGCTGAATTCTATCAGATGTATAAAACAAAGTGATAGATACCATTCCTATGGAAACTATGAGGAGAAAGAACTTCTCCCTAACTCATTCTATAAGATGAGCATCATCTTGATATGAAAATCTGTTAGAAACACAGCAACAACAGCAAAAACTTTAGGCCAGTATATTTGATGAGCATAGATGCAAAAATTCTCAACAAAATACTTGCAAAACAAATACAGGAACACATCAAAAAAGCGAATCCCCATAATGAGGTAGTCTTTATACCTGAGATGCAAGATAGGTTAAACATATGCAAATCAATAAATATGATTCAACACATAAAAAGAACTAAAAACAAAAACCATATGATCATCTTAATAAATGCAGAAAAGGCTTTCAATGAAATTCAACACCCTTTTATGTTAAAAAATCTTAAATACACAAGGCATTGATAGAACTTACTTCAAAATAATGAGAGCCATCTATGCAAAACCCATAGTCAACATCATACTGAATGGGTGAAAAATCTGTAAGCATTCCCATTGAAAACCAGAACAAGATAAGGATGCCCTCTCTCATTACTCCTATTCAACATAGTACTGGATGTCCTTGCCAGATAAATCAAGAAAGAAGAATAAATAAACGGCATCCAATAGAAAGAGAAGAAGTCAAACCGTCCCTGTTTGCAACCAATATGTTTCTAAACCCTGTGATCTCTGCCCCAAAGCCCTTTAATTTAATAAACAATTCTAATAAAGTTTAGGAATTGTAAAACAAAATCAATATACAAAAATCAGCAGCATTCCTATACAGAAACAATATCCAACCTAAGAGCCAAATCTAAAATGTAATCCCATTCACAATAACCATAAAACTATTAAATACCTAGGAATATAGCTAACCAGGAAGGGAAAATACAATGAGAATTACTAAACATTGCCCAAAGATATTAGAGATGATACCAACATATTTTTAAAAAATTATATGCTCATGGATAAGAAGAATCAATATTGTTAAAATTACTATACTGCTCAAAGCAATTTACACAATCAACACTACTATCAAACTAACAATGACATTCTTCATCGCTTTAGGGGGAAAAAATCTTAAAACTTGTATGGGATCAAAAAACAAAAGCTTGAATAGCTAAGGCAATCTCAAGCAAAAGAACAAACCTGGAGGCATCACATTACATCACTTCAAACTATACTGCCAAGCTATAGTAACCAAATCAGCATGGTACTAGTACAAAAACAAAAACACAGACCAGTGGAAAAGAACAGACAGTCCCAAAATAGTGTCACACACCTACAATCATCTGAGATTTGACAAAGTTGACAAAAACAAGTAATGGGGAAATAACACCCTACTCCATAAATAATGCTGGGATAACAGGCTGGCCACATGCAGAGGATTGAAAATGAACCCCTTTTTTATGCCATATACAAAAATCAAGTCAAGGTAAATTCAAGACTTAAATGTAAAAGCTAAAATTATGAAAACACTGGAAGATATCCTAAGAAATACCATTCTGGACCTACGTCCTGACAAAGACTTCATTATGAAGAGCCCATAAGTAGTTGGAACAAAACCAAAAATTGACAAATGGGACTTAATTGAACTAAAGAGTTTCTGCATAGCAAAAGAAACTACCAACATGATAAACAGACAACCTACAGAACGGGAGAAAATATTTGCTAACCATGCATCCTACCAAGATCTAATACTCAGAATGTATAAGAAACATAAACAAATTGACCAGCAATAAACAAATAACTCTATTAAAAAATAGGCAAAGGCCATAAACAGACACTTTTCAAAAGAAGACATATACTTGGCTAACAGCCATATAAAAAAATACTCAATAGCACTGATCATTAGAGAAATAAAAATCAAAACCACAATGTGATAACATCTCATATCAGCCAGAATGGCTATCACTAAAAAGTTAAAAAAAAAAGAACAACAACAACAACAACAAAAAAAAAAACAGATATTTGTGAGGTTGTAGAGAAAAGGGAAACTGTACACTTCTTGTGGCAATCAATGTAAACTGGTTTTGCCATGTGGAAAGCCGTGTGGCAATTTCTCAAAGATCTTAAAATGGAGGTAGCATTCAGCTCAGCAATTCCATTATTGTGTATGTTCCCTCAGAAATAGAAATTTTTCTTCCTTAAAAACACATGCACACATATGTTTATTACAGCAACATTCATAATAGCAAAGACATAGAATCAACCTAAATGCCCATCAATGATAGACTGGATAAAGAAAATGTGGTACACAAATATCATGGAATATCATGTAGCCATAAAAATGAATGAGATAATGTCGTATGCAGCAACATGGATAGAGTTGGAGGCTGGTAGCCTAAAGTAACACAGGAACAGAAAACCAAATACTACATGTTCTAACTGAAAAGCTGGAGCTAAACATTCAGAACACATGGTCACAAAGTAGGAAACAACAAAGAATGGGTCTATTTGAGGGTGGAGAGTGAGAGGAGGGAGAGGATCAAAAAATTATCTCCTGGGTATTATGCTTATTACCCGAGTGATAAAATAATCTGTATACCAGACACCTGTAGCATACAATTTACCTATATATTAAAAAAAAAACCCTGCACATATGCCCCTGAGCCTAAAAGTGAAAAAAAAAATCATTCAGTAACAACTTGTTTAATTTCCACATAATTTTGTGGTTTTGAGAAATCAACACCAAGAGTTTTTTAACTGAATTTATTAAGCCTTACTTTATGGCTGAGCAAATGGTCAATCTTAGAGTATGTTCCGTGTACAGATAAGAATGTATGTTCTGTGGTTGATGAGGAGAGTACTCTGTAGAATTCTATTAGGTCCAATTGGTCATGTGTCAAAATTATGTCCAGAATTTATTTGTTAATTTTCTGCCTCAGTGATCTGACATTGTCAGTGAGGTGCTGAAGCCTTTGCCCACAACTACTGTGTGGCTGTTTATGTCTTATGTCTTTTTGCAGGTCTCTAGAAGTTTTTTTTTTTTTTTTTTTTTTTTTTGGTTATGAATCTGGTGCTCCAATGTTGGATGCATAAATATTTAGAATAGTTATAATATGTCTTCTTGTTTAATTGAACTCTTTATCATTATGTAATGCCCTTCATTGTCTTTTTTATTTTTTTTTAATGTTGTTGGCTTAAAGTCTGTTTAATCTGATATAAAAATTACAACCCCTGCTCTTTTTTGGCTTTCCATTAGCATAATAGAATTTTATCCAACCTTTTACTTAGAGCTTATAGCCATCATTATGTGTGAGATGGGTCCTTTCAACACAAAAGGCAGATGGGTCTTCTTTTTTTAAAATCTAACTTGCCATTCTGTACCTTTTAAGTGGGGTATTTAGACCATTTATATTCAAAGATAATATTGATATGTGATTTTTTGATCACTAAGTTTGGCTTAGTGGCAGCACTTCCCTTAGTGATTGCTTGTGAGGAAAAGATTTTATGTCTCCTTCCTTTATGAAGCTCAGTTTGGTAGAATATGAAATTCTTAACTTAAATGTCTTTTCTTTCAGAATGCTGAAAATAAGACCCCAAGCTCCCTAGCTTGTAAGGCTTTTGCTGGGAAGTCCACTGTAAGTCTGAAGGGGTTCTCTTTGTATATGATTTGACCAATTTCTATAACTTATTTAAGCTTTTTTTCTTTGCATCGACCTTGGACAGTCTGGTGACTAAATGCCTTGGTGATGTACATTTTGAATAGTATCTTACAGGTGTTTTCTGGATTTCTTGTATTTGCATGTCTACCTTTCTAGAAAGATAAGAAAAATGTTTTAGAAAATTTTGGCTGGGTGTGGTGGCTCACACCTGTAATCCCAACACTTTGGGAGGTGGAGGTGGGTAGATCATGAGGTAAGGAGTTCGAGACCAGCCAGACCAACATGGTGAAATTCTGTCTCAACTAAAAATACAAAAATTAGCTGCGTGTGATGGCACACACCTGTAGTCCCAGCTACTTGGGAGGCTGAGGCAGGAGAATCACTTGAACCCTGGAGGCAGCGGTTTCAGTGAGCTGAGGTCATGTCACCGCACTTCAGCCTAATCAGCAGAGTGAGACTCCAACTCAAAAAAAGAAAAAGAATAATTTGTAGATTCATCCATGTCCCTACAAAGGATGTGAACTCATCGTTAGAAGCCATCATTCTCAGCAAACTGACACAAGAACAGAAAACCAAACACTGCATGTTTTCACTCATAGTCTGGTGATGAGCAATGAGAACACGTCAGCACAGGGAAGGAAACAACACTCCCTGGTCTAGGTGTGGGGGTGGAGGGGAGGGGAGGACAGTGGGGGATGGGGAGAATGAGGAGGGGTAACACTGGGAGAAATGCCTGATGTAGGTGAATGGGGGGCAGGGAGGGTAGGGAATGGAGACAGCAAACCACCACGGCATGTATGTACCTATGCAACAATCCTGCAGGATGCAGGATGTGCACATGTACCCCAGAGTCCAAAGTACAATTAAAAAAAAAGAAAATTTTAAATATGTTTCCAGGTTATTTAATTTTTCTTCTTCTCTCTCAGGAATGCCAGTTATTTACAAGTTTGCTTGCTTTGGGTAATCCCATATTTCTTGAAGACTGTTTATTTTTAAAAATTATTTTCTTTTTATTTTTGTTAGACTGTTTCAATTCAAAAGACTAGTCTTCAAGCTCCAAAATTCCTTTTTGTGCTTGATCTACTTTATGATAAAGATTTAATTACATTTTGAAATTTCTTAAGTGAGGCTTTCAATTGCAGTAGCTCTGACTGATTTTTCAAAGAAGTTTATCTCTTTCTTCATTTACTGGATTGCTTTCGAAGTTTCTTTGTGTTGATTTTCAGTCTTGTCTTGGATCTTGCTGAGCTTCCTTGCAACCCATGCTTCACGTTATTTGTCTGTCATTTCTAAGTTTCCATTTTGGTTGGGAGCCATTGCTGGAGAGCTAGTGTCATCCTTTGGTGCTATCACAACATTGCGTTTGTTTTGTTTCGTTTTGTTTTTTCATGGTGCCAGAATTATTGTGCTGATTCATTCTCATCTGTAGACACTGGCGCTTTAATTTTTGTAATTATTTTTGTGTGGACAATTTTTTTCCTTATTTCTCTATGAGACTATATTTTTTTCTTTTTATTTCCCTCTCTCCTTAGGAGCTGTTACTGTAGACAATGCTGGCTAGGGCCTTTGGGATTTGATTCTACCCTTCTGTTGGCAGGTTTTATATTGAGCTGTGCAGTTCTACCTACAGGCCAGTAGACAATGCTTATGGGTAAGAAGATGGCTGTGGCCAACGTGGCTGTAGGTATACTTGATCCTTGTTTACCGGAGGTTCTCTGTTGCCTCAGGCTGTGAGGTGATCTGTGAAGTGCATAATGGTCTGAGCTCCCTGCTCAGTCTGGAGGTGGGGCATGATAGGTGATATTGTTTGGCTGTGTCCTCACCCAAATCTCATCTTGAATTGTAGCTCCCACAATTCCAATGTATCATGGGAGGGATCCAGTGGTAGGTAATTGGACCATGAGGGCAGATCTTTCTTGTGGTGTTCTCATTATAGTGAATAAGTCTCATGAGGTCTAATGGTTTTAAAAAGAGGAGTTTCCCTGCACAAGTTCTCTTTCTTTGCCTGCTGCCATGCATGTAAGATGTGACTTTTCTCCTCCTTGCCTTCCACCACGATTGTGAGGACTCCTTAGCCATGTGGAACTCTGAGTCAATTAAACCTCTTTCCTTTCTAAATTACCCAGTCTCAGGTATGTCCTTATCAGCAGTGTGAAAATGGACTAATACAATAGGCATGGTCAGACTAGAAAGGCCCACTTACAGGTCCCCTGATGGCAGGCACGAGCATCAGCATCAAGGGAAAACACACTGAGCAGCCACCAAGCACGTAGAGGTGGCTTATCTCCTTGGCCTCACATTCTCTTTTCTGTTTGTAGAGCTGGCATACCTCCTTGGCCTCACATTCTCTTCACAGAGAGTGGGAGGGGCCTAAACTCTTTTTTTTTTATTTTTTTATTTTTTATTGCATTTTAGGTTTTGGGGTACATGTGAAGAACATGCAATATTGTTGCATAGGTACACATGTGGCAGTGTGATTTGTTGCCTTCCTCCCCTTCACCTATATCTGGTATTTCTCCCCATGCTATCCTCCCCAACTCCCCACCCCTCACTGTCCCTCCCCTATTTCCCCCCAACAGACCCCAGTG